>WUQG02407539.1:0-16683 GCA_011317285.2 Androctonus mauritanicus
GGCAACTGTGTACTATAATATAAAAAAATTTCAGCAAAATCTGGGAGGGTGGAGGTTGGTCCTCCCCTTGTTAGAAATTTCAGATATATGATACAGTTTGTGGCAACTCTTACATTATGAAAATGTTGGCACTTTGCTAATAATAAAAAATTTTGATTAGTTTACATGAATTTATAGATTATATTAGTGCATATTAAGATGGCAATCACATGGGATATTTTGGCAACAGTTGCATTTAAAGGCTAACACAGGCTGGGCAACACCCATGGTGGACTCAACCAGAAATTGGAGAAATGCTGTTTAGTAGACTAGGCACAAAACCTATGGATTTATAATTATGGATAAGTTTATAATAAGCCATGAAGATGTATCATTGCTATATGTTTCATTTTTATAGCATTTGGAATCAACTGGCTGATCACGATTGTATCATATCATTGCAATGATTTAATGGTGACAATATCCATTGCTACATCATCATGACATCATAGATCCATAGGCTTTATGACACTGTTAAGTTACAATGACAACATATAACTACAATAAACTCAGAACGTATTTACTGCTACTCCTTATCATAAAGTTATTCAATAAAGATACTAAAGCACTTCTTGCAGTATGGGGAAACTCTTTTTTTTTTTTATTATAAATATTAAAGAGAACGAACATTTTCGGCTGTTTGCCATTGTCAGGTTCTGAAGGAATGTTATAAAATTTTAAAAATAACAGAATGGAACATCAGAACATTCTGATGTTCCATTTTGTTATTTTTAAAATTTTGTAACATATTCCTTCAAAACCTGACAATGGCAAACAGCCGAAAACGTTCGTTCTCTTTGATATTTATAATAAAAAAGAGTTTCCCCATACTGCAAGAAGTGCTTTAGCATCTTTATTGAATAACATATAACTAATGACATCACTTAATTGTTATGTCATTGTGATGTCATATGACTTGGGATAACATTAAACCAGTGTCTATGATATCATCCCAATATTGGTTTTTCATGGGCAATTTCACCATTGATTTTACCAGTTGATTTAGCCAGCACATAATGTTGCAATGACATCATCATAGCAGCAACATGACATCTTGCAATGGAAATATTTTATGATGTCATACATTGTTACATCCCAAATTCAAACATCACTCTGAAGGATTTAAATGAAGGCATTTTCACTGCCACGTCAAAATATTTTCATTCACCATACAATAAAAATGCCTTCATTTTCACTGTTTGATTTGGTGATCATGATCCAAAATAACCTATATTACCCACAGGATCACATGAAGTCTCTAGGCCAAGTTTGATCCTGAGGGTTCAAATAGTGTAGGAGCCTTTGCAGAACAGAGAGACAATTTAATTGATGTCAAGTCATGATAAGACATTAATGTGATGTTATTAATTGTTATACCATTGTGAAATTATGCATTGATCATTTTGTGATGTCATTGATTATTACATAACAATGATGTTATAGGTACAAATATAATGTCAATCCTGAATTTGGATGAAATTTTGAGACTTATACAGTGTATTCTTCTTGTCAATTTAAAATTCCCCATTCCCTGGAGACATAAACAAATTTCATAATTTTCTGGAGAGTCTGAGATCAGTCTCTATCTCCATGCAAAATTTCAAATTCCTACCATGTTTGGAAGTGTGCAAACAATTCATGCAAAAATACAAATATATATATATATATACTCCATTACCTCTTCTGTTTTAGTATAAATTAAATAAGTGTGAATAGAATTATTAATTTGAAATAAAATATATGAATCAGCATATGGAAATAATCAAATTTTGTTTACCTTCATCTGCTTGAATGCTATCTTTTGAAGTCAATTCTAATTCATCTAATTCAAATTTATTATTAGTTGGTGATAAAGGCATCTTATTTGTCACTACATTTCTTCTTTGCTTTTTTTTCAAAAAGTTACTTGGATCTACTCCATCCAAAGTGACAACAAAATGTGGTGTGCTTTCAACATTCTCAGATATGCTAAAGAAATAATAAAACATTTTTAAGTCATATTTTTAAATAATTATTTATTAAATCCATCAAAGAAACAAAAATAATGTAAATAAATTTACTTAATATTTTTAATTATAGTATATTTATCATCATCTGTTCATAAGATATGTTTATTATCTGTTAAACATGAATATGAAGATTATATGATCATTAGTTTAATATGAAGGTTGTTTATTAAGTGTGGAAGTATTATCAGATCAAAATACTTATTTGTGAATTACTGCAAGTGTTCAGAATGCATCCTCATGAATGTTGAGGCTAATATAGTAATATAGATCAAACTTGATTTGAACTTAAAAAAAGCATGTCATAATACAAGTTATTATCTCACTTTCTGTAAACAAATTTTCTTTTATTAACACTCAGTAATAATGATCTCATATTGATCATTTTCAATAGACATGGTTTTGTAATGTGTCATAATAATATATATGAATTTAATTTAAGTCAGGTAATATTAAATGTAATAATAATATGCTGACAATACCATTTTCTTTCATTTTGAAATGGAAATAAGAAAAAGACATTTATTAAAAAATAAATTTTAGGAGCAAAATTGGTTTAATAATTGATAATACAATGAAATATATATATATATAAAACAAGAAAAATTTTGAATTATACTAAAATCCTAATTTGTATTAATTTCAATGTTATCTTATTTATAAAATACTAATATATCCAAATAATTCCTAACTATTATTATTCTTTTAGAATTATTATTAGTAATATATTAAAGGAATTAGTAATAGCATACAGAGTTCAAATATGTAGTACAAGAATAGATATCTAGCATTGCAAAAGGTTCTTATGAAAAAAGTTTCAACAATTTCAATTTTTCAGAAACAAATATAACTGTGACAAATCAAGGCTGAAATGTATTAATACATTCAAATAATTCACATATCATCATCATAATCACCTGTAATAACTGAAAATGAATTATATAATATTTATATAGATAGTTCTTGACTTGCAACCATGTTGTAATCAGTAATTTCTGTGTTTGGTAATACAATTCACATGCATGTATGTCAATGGGCGATAGAGTGATGTGCTGGCAGCATCTGTTTAGTGTCTGTTCCCTTTAATTTTGTGTCCCTTCAATTTATTTTGATATTGTAATGTGTCAACAAATATAGTAAATTCTCATTTAATATCAGCTCACTTAACATCATTTTGCTCTTAAGTCATGAGCAAAATTAAATTAATTAATTAAAAAATTAAAGTTTTAAGTCATCAGAACAGAATAAAATCCTATTTTCTTATATCTGATGCATAACAGACAGAAAACAAAAAACCTATAGTCAAATTAAAATCCCACCATTGGAAAATGGTGGGATTTTAATTTGACTATAGGTTTTTGTTTATATCCTTATTTATTTCTTCATTTATCCTCATTTATTTTCTTGCTCTAGAATTTGGCTGACTTTCACAGATATAGAAATATGTGAATAGGCCTAGAGTGACATAGCTATTAGCAAATGAATAAGAAATGATATTAAAAAAACTAATCACATACATAACATCTCTGAATTCTAAAGTATGTTTTATTAGAAAATAATTATCTTTTTCATAAATCATGACATATAATTGTCATATAACATATTCCAATTAAATCATGATTTCATTTATTTTATGATATTACTAAACAATATGGTAATGATTACATGACAAAAATTTTCAAATAATATCCCTTCTAGTATTAGAAAGAAAGCATTCTAGGAATGTAACTCTAATTTATGACATTAAGACTATAGATTTCTGATTTTAGTTAAAGTCACAGTTTTCAGGAACTTAACTCTGACATTAAATAAGTATCCATTGTATTGAATACAATGGATACTTATTTAATGACATTAAATAAGTATGGATAATCAATAGATGAAGGATATTTCCAATTTTCATCATGGGTTCAAACCGAATTTTGTCACAAGTCAAGGACTATCTACATATACTGTATATATATGTATATATTTGTTTTCTTTTAACTTACTCAATTTCTTCCAGTTTTCTTTTCCTGGATAGTTTCGTTTTTCCTGAATCAACTGTTGAAAGTTCAGATGCTTTTATGTATATCTGTGACTCATTTTCCTTTTCAACATCTGCATCTGCATCATCATTATTGTCCAACTTTGTATTTTTAAGTTGGTGTTTATCTTTACATGATACAACAGTTCTTGTGTCTTGTTCTTGAGCATCATTTTCATCCAAATCAATATCTGACACTATATAGTATCAGAAAATTAGATGTTTAAATTTAATAAACATTAAAAAAACTTTTAAAGGATTGTAATAAATTGTTAATTATAACCCTAGAAGTGCCAAATTTTTACACAGAAAATAATTTGATTTGAAATAATTTCACATAAAGTTCAATCACATTTAATTTTTGCTATTTTTATCACAATTTTGAAGATTCATTAGCATAATCTTAACTAAAATCCTTCTGAATATAAGTAATTTTAAGACACACTAAATAGCATAAAGAGTGCATAAAATACACAACTAGAGTTAAATATTTTTTTAAAATCTTCTATTTGTTATAAAGTAAATAATCTTTTATAATTACAGTTTTCATCATCTGCTAATTGTTCCATATTTGTCAAGGGTGCTGTTATAACTTGTTTTCGATTCCTTGCAAATAATTGTCTAATTGGAGTTGGTTTATACGGTTCAACTCGAGCTATAAAAAAGTATTTATAGTTTAATAATATTTATATATAATAACAACATAAAATTTTGATTAAAATATCCTTTAATTCTCATTATAATAGGATGATAGAATTCAAATTTGTGAAAAAACTAAATATGTTGTCATGCATTTTTATTTTAATATTTAATTATTATTATTATACATAATACAATTAAGAATATAATCCAAATATTACTACTACAGTCAACCGACTCTTAGTGAAATCATTTTAGAGTTAAACTTAATTATTTTTTAAATTAGGACTACAATGTCACCATTTATTGGCTTAATGATTAATTAAAGTTATATAAAGTCGCAAATTTTGAGACTAGCAATAAACTAATGAAATGACTCTGCAATATTTTCAGAATCCATCTGGCCAGGCCTTCTAAGTTAGCAGAAGAATAAATTCCAAAATAATCTAACATTAAAGTCACTAAGTAACCAGAATTTCATGATTTTTAACAAACTCACCAACATGAGTAAGAATAAAAATGGCAAAAGTTAGTATAAACATAACTATAAATTGAATAAATATCAAAAATAAATTTTTAAGTAATCAAAATAGTTTTATAAATCATAAAAATAAAAAAAAAACATTTACAAAATGTTAAAAGCTTTATTAGAATAATAAAGCACAAACAAATTAGAAAAAATAACTTGCTTAATTATCAAACAAAAATCCAAAAACAAAAACAAATTTATTAAAATCAATAATCCAAATATCAAGAGAAATGTTAAGTTAAACTACTAAGCCTTCACTCATGCTACATGAAAATACTTAACTGGTCAAATGATAATTCAACAGTACACTAACATCACTTTTGATTCAACCACCCGAAATTTCAAGGTTGGATATAAGCAACTTATATGATAGGTTACAGCTCATTCACATACAAGTTATCAGATAATTCTTAATTTTCTACTATTGCTAACAATCAAGTCATTCATCTATACAAAATTAACATTATTTATAATGTTTACAATTCCATTGAAAAGAGAATATTTTGATTCTATTATAATATCTTAATTTGGCAATAATGTTATTCAGATTGAAGGATATCATGAGATGCACTCTCAAAGGCAAAATTATTTCATTTCTTACTGCCATTTTTGAAAGATTGAGTCAGGAATATAAATATCTTTACCCTTAATTATATAAAATACCCAATAAATAAATGTAACAAGAAATAAATAAAAGTAAAGAAACAGTTTGGATTTGATTTCTTACACATGAGCTAATGTGATATCATATATTATTTAATAATTATACTTTAATTTTTGGCTAATTGCCTAAATGAAAATTTGCCACAGCCCAATTAAACCAAGAATTTTTAATATAACATTTTACCATCTTAACTAGTTAGACTATAACAGCAAGTGGCAGATTTTTATTTCAAGAAGCTTATATATTAATTAATTTAAATAATTTATTGGACAAAGCCAATGCCAGCAATTCCAAATGATTATCCAACCACAAATCCTCTTGATAAACCTGGTAAATCGTAATAGAGACTTGCTCAAATCAGATAACACACTGCTGAATTCATAAGAAATTAATTAAAAGTTAATCAAATGAATGACATTTTATTTATTTCATTTGATTGTTATAAAAAATTTATTTTTTTTATTAATTACTATAACTCTCTGTCAATTAAAAATTATAGTTGGACTGATGAAACTATATTTAGTGATGAAATGCATTTCCACATCTTGCTGTAAATCAAATGCTAAAGAAATACCTAAATATATTATTTCAACCATAGTGTTTTTTCTGTCTCTTTTATTCAGTTAAAAAAAATTAAAAAAAGTATAACAATTCAGTTAGTGTTAATCCATGTTTCTAATGATCTTGTAATTTAACCATATCTAAGAACTCTTCTTCTATATTTTGGAGAAGCAAAAATAGGACAAAATCAGAAATTACGTGAGTAAATATGATATAATAAACATATATAAGTAAGATAGCAAAGTTAAAATTATCCATGAATTTTATCATTTTTATAAAATCAATATGTTAAAGAATATTTCTGTAGGCTGTCCAAACAAAGATATGAATAATAAGAATTAAAGGATGCTTTTTTAAATTTTTTAAATAACAATACCAGGAGCTTTCTTCTCTCTGCTAACCACAGATTTATGTGCATCTTCTACAGCTTTTAGCAAAAGCAATTTATTTGCTTGGAGTGCTGGCGGAACACTAGGTCTATGGAAATAAAAAAAATAATAATGAAATGAAGAAATAAAATTTTTTAAAATAATACCTCAAAGTTTCTGCCTTAAAGACTTTGCATCAAAATATTAAAACAAAATTTAAATAATTTGTTTAAAAAAATTATTTTTATAAATTTAAAATTTTACAAAGAAATTTTTTTTATATGTATGGCAGACTTACTCTCCATTGTCTGTTTGGTCTTAATGCATTAAAGATTTTGTACAAGTTTCATTTCTGATATATTCTGTCATTCATAAGAAATACAATGTGCTTCTCTGTTAAGATAGTCTACAAATAGTTTCACTTCAGATAAGTGACTATCTCACAAAAGAAATGCATTTTCTTTTGACAACAAAAGTCATAAAATAACACTGTTTAAATTCATTTATTGTTAGTTTAGTCCAGATTTATTAAAAATTTTTCTAGAAAGTTGTTTTATAAAAACCTCTCCTCATTGCTAGCTTAATTCAAACTCATTAAAAGGAATTTTAATGAATTTGGAACTAAACAAATATTAAATAACAAGTTTTTACATAAAAAAGAAATTTTTAATGAAAATTTTAAAATTACAAAAATTATTTTTAAACCATAAATGTTATTTGAATTTTGATTCACTATTCTTAACATTTAACTCAAGTATAGTAAAAATCATAATTAAGAAACTTTATGAAAAGAATCTTAAGCAAGATAAAGGCACAGATATATACAGTGCCATAATTAGGCAGGTGCAACTGCACAGGGCCCATTTGGAAGGGGGGCCCAAAATGCTGTTCACAAAAAATTGTTTTTTTAAATTTTCCGCTTTTCTACTGCACAGTTTGGTGATTAGATTGCCTTACTTAGACCTTAGGTGTCTCTGCTCATCGATATGAACATTCCAATGAATGGCAGAACTGATTGATATTTTCAACATGCCTATGTTAACTTACCTAACTTAGGTTAGATTACAGTGTGAATACTGCAACATAGTCACTATACTTGTGTTTTCACATATATGTGTTTGTGAAAAGTTTTCAGGATTAACAGTATCCCAGTAGAACAGGAAAGACTATCCCTGCAAAAATAGTGAGCCAAAAGGACTATAAATGTTTTTAGAAGTGTGTGGACCAGATTTTGCAGATCAGTAGGCAGGAATTATCTGAAACATTTTGGAGAATGGGTGACTGGAGCAAAGAAAATGCCTACATCACTAGCCTAGTCAAATATAAGCTTATCAAATGTATGCATCACCCAAGATTATATTCACAATTCAAAAACATACACCTGTAAATATTACTCCCCAGTCAAATCTAACACAATCCATGCTTGCAAGCAGTTTTTCTTAGGGATATTCAACTTATTTGATGGGATATGCACCAGGTCATTGAAAACTATCAGGGAGGGTGCAGTATCAAGAGCAAACACCAAGACTGGAAAGCACCTACCATCTGCCACTGACATTAGCATAGTCTCTCAAATAAAAGATCACATTAGTGGCTTTCTGAAATACACAAGTCACAATTTCTGACATAAAAATTCATATAGATATCAATATAACAATATAGTTAACAAGGAAAAGGAGAAATTTAAAAAAATAATATAAAAAAATGAATATTTAAACAAAACTTATTTTCACTGATATTTAAAAAAAACCTTTCACTGGAACTCAACCCCACATTACTCACACAGTAATCAGTTACACTACTAATGCTGTTATTTGAACATTGAGTTTTTTGCAGAATTATGATAATTAAAAGGAAATGCTGAAAATTGCAAAATAAAAAATATATTAAAAAGTTGGTTGTGTGTCTACATCTAAAATTTTGTCAAATGAATAAACTTATGTACTGCCACCTTCCTGTAAAATTTCATCCAAATCACAGTCAACCAGGTTCTCTTATAAGAAGAAATAGTGGTTATGACTTTATATGTATAACCACAGAAAAATTGTATACCAGAAATATTAGGCTTGCTAGGTATTGAACTAGTCAAACTATTGTATTGATTATATTTATTTGTTATATCTAAATTAAAAATTATTTTAAATAATAAATTGCATCGAGAATATTCTTAAGATAATCAGATGTTAAACATTTCAAATAGAAAACATTTTAAACAGAAATGATTTAACGAACCTTCTTTCAGAAATACAAACAACACTTGCAACAGAAGGATTATGTGGATCATATTCTTCTTCTTCTATAAATCTTTCCTCTCTTTTTACAATTGCACCAACTGCAGAAAATGGTCTTTGAATCTGAAAAATTAATCTTATATCTAAGATAAATTTCAGAAAATATAATAATAATAATAATAATAATAATAATAATAATAATAATAATTTTTAAATTAAATAGAACACATACAAAATAATTATTATAGATTATACCATTTCTTATTTGTTATATAGAAAATATAAAGAATAGAAAAGTTAAAATTTTTGGGAAAGTTTATTTTACATAATATTTTTATATAAAAAATAAAATGCAAAATTTGAATACAGGTAGTCCTTGACTTATGATGGAATTTTGTTCCAATGTCTTTGTCGTAAGCCAAGGAAGTTTTTAATTCTTGATTTGTTTGATTTCTGTTTTAATATTTTCATAAATTAAGTTTCTATTTAACTTAAAACAGTTAAATAAAGCTTTCCTTGCTTTTTTTTTTATGTTGGAATTTTCATTAGGCACAATTACACAGTCAACACTTCAGTAAACACTAAACAAATAATAATAATGAAATGCAAACAATGAGCAGTACAATAACAATGACAACAACACACCACAAAAGTTTGATGATTCTATAATGATGAACAACTGGACAAAGACAGGAGAGAATTGAAGAGTGCCCTAATTGTAGCAATGAACTGATGAGCTTTTATACAGAAGACTTCACGTCCACACAATTTGAGTATTCTGATGATTTACATAAAGTATTAAGAAAATGACATTAATTTACATAAGCTGACAATGAAAGTCATAACATCTAGGTGACATGCCATTTCCATATTTCATATCTTTCAATAATCTTCCTATTTGGTAGCAGATTTGACATTAAAACAAAATGCTATTACAAGTAAACTTGTTAATAACAATGTAAGTTAATTTATAATCACTAATTTTTCTGAAACTATGTTGTTGTTGTGATTATTTAAACTTCTGCTTAATTAATCACAACAATGTGAAGTTGGCTATGAGCAAATCTTCACAAACTGTCATATAATAGAAATTTTATTTATTCAATTATATGTCTTTATAAGTAATGATGGTTTCATCCTTCAATGCATCTTCCTCAGTAGATGTATCTTTTTGCAAATTCTTTTCTAAATTAGTAAAATATATTTTTACATTAGTCTAGTGCTTCAGAGAAAAAAAAGATTTTTCACTGGAATGATATGGGGATTGAATTCCAGATTTCAATCTTCACTTATTTTTTGGAGAGATCAAGACAATATGCTGAACTGATGAATTAATTTTTTATAATTTGTTTAAATTAGAGTTTGCATGTTGTTCTGTATAATCTGATTCATATAAATATTAATTTTCTTGTGTACCAGATCTCAAATGTTTCATGAAAAATTTCAATTATTTGATGTTTTATTATAAATTCAATGATATAAATATAGTAAAATCTCATTAATTCAAAGTACTTGGGACCAAAGGAGGATCAGACTTCAAATTACATGATTACAAATTATATAAATTTCTCAAAGAACTTACCAGTTCATTGAGTATATTTTTTAAATTCATTATAATGAATCTTATTTCTAAATATTATGTTTATAAATTAACAATTATTGCATATTTATAAAAAGAATTTTCTGAAATTTTTAACAGAATACTTTTCAAAAATTTTTCCAAACAAGATTTAATTCTAAAAATTCAATTTTACAAAATTAAATTGTTTATTTTATCAAATATACTATTTCAAGATATATTATTAAATGAAACAGTATTTTTATGCTTTGATAATTTTCTATATTTGCTTTTATGTCTACAATTTTGATTTCAGATTATCACAAAATTAAAAATTAAATTGTTGAATTATAACCAAGTTTTCAGATATTCTACCATAATCATGATAATTCTTTCACAATATGATTGAGCTTTGATTGTATATCAATAATCAGGTATTTGAATGAGAATGAATTATAGAATAATGAAAAACAAGAAAAAAAAATAGAAGATAAAAAGAGTCCAGGTTGAATCCACATTAATCTTCATTATTTTTCAATGAATAAAAGTTAATGTGGGCCCAAAGAGTATCAATTTTTATTTTACAAAAATATGATTTTTTAAAAAATTTCACTTTTGTGTAATTTATGAGAGCTATGAAATGATATAGTCAATAATATTTTCTAATTCAGACAATATTTCTCTCTATATTTTTCAATTTAATTTAACTATATGAAAATATAAATTATGATCATTATTGACATAGTAGATAAAATTAAAAATATAGCTATTAAAAATATTATTTAATACCTTTGGTTTTATACTTGTTAAATCTAATCTTCTTTTAATACTGACAGGTTTTGAAATTTCCTTAGTTCCTTCTTTATTTGATAAAGAAGATTTTTGAATTGGAGCTACTATGTTTTGGCGTTTAAGAATTGGTTTTCCACTTGAAATATTTGTAATACTTTTGGTGATTTTAGTCAGAGTGCTATCTTCTTTTAATTCTTCCACAAGAGGATCATCTGTAATATAGTGTAATCTGTTAATACAGTGTAAAAAAAAAAATAGTGTAAAAAATGTAAATTTAATATAACATTTCTTTTACATGAAATCTCATCATTTTAAAAGAATATTAAAATGAAACAGATCTTGTTTTGTATAGATTTCACTTTACACAAATAACATGTTATATGATTTAAAAAGTCAACCTGTATCTGGTTCATCTTTTAAGGCTAAAAAGTCTTCATTTTCATCTAGTTCAGTTAATTTCATCTTTTTTTCTTTTCTCACTAATTTTTCTGGTTTAGCAGTCTTCTGAACTGGTACTTCACGAGTACTTATAATAGGAGCTATTATAGGATTTATAACAGGATTTATCTCCTTGATAGTTTCACCAGTCATATTTTGAGTACTACTTGTTATAATATTCTTTGTGGGTTCATCAGATGCATCACCTATTTGTGGTTTAACTAAATAAAAATATTTAAATAATTTAATAAATTTTTCTAACAAAAAACTTAATTTTAAACTGAAAATTATAATGAAGTTTAATTCAAAGACCTGAGATTTTAGAAAATTAAACAATACTAATCTAGAAAATAAGAGGCTGAAATTTTAAAATACATCTTAAAAAAATCATAGAGTAAAAGAAAGTTATTCATGTTTCAAAATCAGGAAATATAAAATATAAAAGACAATATGTAATTTTTTAAATATAATTTTAAAATCTTTACAAATTATAATATGAAGACTGTATATATAAAACATAAAAAGTTAATATTAAACTTTTGTATTTGTATCATCATATAAAATATTTAACACCAAATAATATTTAACTATCAACTTTAAATTATGTATAAAATTACAGAAAATTATTATAAACATTTTTTTTAAATAAAAAATTCATTCTTATTTAACTTGTTTCTTATTATGCCGATGATAAGTTAGTTCAATTTATAAACAATAGATAATAGAATTAGCCAACAGCAAAAAGTGAAAAATGCATGCAAAAATTTTGTGATTCCTATGATCTAAGAATAAAATTTTCTTATACAATAGATTGGTTCTGCAAAAATATTGTGCAAATAAAAATCATGTAAACTGACCATAACATTTATATAAATGCCCATTTTTTTATACAAATGCTAGTTTCAATTTAACAATTGTCATTTATATGATATTTTCACAGAATCAATCTATCATATAAAAAGAGAGACAGGTGTAATTTATAATGCAACCAATAAAAAATTCTATTGGATTTTCACATGGTTGCACTACACATACTCCTCACATTGTTTGTTCAGAGGTGAGATAGAGAAGAGGAAGGTAATATGTTAGTGTTTTCTCTTATAGCTGGCTGGTAGTGATCATCACAGTTAAACAAGCACATCAGTGAGATCAGATCAAATATGAAACCCCAAAAAATATTATACATAACTGTATGCTGTAAGAGTTTACATTGGGAATGAATGCTAATGCAGTAGGAAGAAAAATATGCCAAGCATTCAGTAGGGATGTAGTAAATGAGCAGACAGTACAACAGTGGTTTGACAGATTTAAGGATGGCAATGAATCCCTCCAGGATTATCACATATAGAACATTTACAAGCCATAGACAACAAGGCACTCAAAGAGGCTACTGAGATCAATAGTGGCAAACATGTGAAGCATTGGAAGAAGCATTAAACTGCAAAAAACCTCCATCAGCTTGGGAAAATATATAAAGTGGGCCAATGGGTCCCAAGAATTTACTATGGCTTGGAAAGCAACACAAGCAAATGCCTGTGTTTCTTTGCTGTCTTATCAAAGGAAAGATCCATTTTTAGACAAAATGCCAACTTGTGATTTTCTTTATGATACTCCATGGCATTGACATCATTAATTGGCAACATATGAACCTCCTCCCAAACAACTAAAACTATCACTATATCAACAGAAGAGTATGCACAGTGTTTGGAATACTGTTTGAAGTATCATGCATCTTGAACTGCTACTATCTGGCCAGACAATCAATGCAAATGTGTACTCATAGAAATTGAAATGTGTACATGAAAAATTGAAAATTGTGGAGCTAGCACTTCTGAATCACAGAGGTATCATTCTGTTACGAGACAACATGAAGGTACATGACGACACAAAGGTACATGTTGCTAAGATCAGCTGTGACACTATTATCTGATTTGTTTTGGAAAAACTAATGCATCTCCATATTCTCCTAATGTTGTACCTTTGGATTACCATTTGTTTCATTCATTAGACAACCAACCATCTGCAAAGATAACAGTTCTGAATCCTCAACAAGGTGATACATGAATTGGACAACTTCTTTGTTTCATGTTCTGCTGAATTCTAGTACTGTGGGATCCATAATCTATTCAAGCGCTGGAGACAGGTCATTGCTGCTAATGTGAACTATTTCTGATTTTCCAAGTATGCCATACTTCATATTATCACATTTGTAGGATCAAAATTGACAGAACTTTTTTGACTGCCTTTATAATAGCGCATTAAAGGATTGAATAATTTCTTCCTTCCAACTACTCTAGCTATTTAAACACTCAATTGTTTTGTGAATTATTGTAAAATATAGGTGAGATTTAGTATGAATAATGAAGATTATGATAACTTATTCAATTACTGAGTGATGAAACAAAAATATGAGAATTTATTTTTATATTGACTTGGAGGAAAAGTTGCTGATAAAATAGTATATAGATAATCCTTGACTTATGATGGGGTTTGAACAGAATCCCATTGTAAGTCAAGGATTATTTGTACCTGACTAAAGACTCTGCTCAAACCCTGTCATAAGTCTGATTTGGTCAGAAGTTGGAAATGTCCAAAATTTATGGATTTCTCACTATTAATATTTACTAGGACATTATACCTATTTAACCCCTCATGTTTTTGTGAACATTGACCTAAATTAGACTTCTTTCATTTGGTACTATTACTGTCGGATTATACAATCATTAAAATTATATCCTATTGGGGCTAAAAATCATTTTGCATGTCATTTTTTTTCTATATTATTACTGTTCATCTAACTGATGATTAATCCACACATGCCTATTGCTGTTTGTTGTTCCAAGAAATTGATGATGTATATTTATAGCGAGTACTTTCATCAATAAACTGTTTAATTTTGCCTGATGATTATATATTGATATTTAGACTAATGGAGAATCTCTTGAAAAAATTTAAAGTTGAAAGTATTCTGGGATTTCATTTGCATATTTGAGTTGTAAACCAAGGCAAATGGATGAGGGGATGTGTTGTCAGGTTGATTGATGATTGATAAACTACTCACTCTTCACCCCTGATTTTTCCTAAAGTCATTTGATAAATTATCCACTGGAAAATGGCTGTATAGGTTAGAAATGGATGATTGAGTTTTATTTTTTCGTGTGTGAAACAGTGTGGCATCACAAACATGGTTGATTAAAAAACATGTAGATATATTAAAATGGAAGATATTTGTACAATTTATTGGTTTTTGTATTATTTTAAGTACTATATATCCTTCTTAAGTATTAAATTATTATTATCTGAGAGATAAGGTAATGATGTAACTTAATTCACCAGAATGCAAACATTCCAGGCAAACACATCATGCCATCTATTGAATAAGTTATAAAATTTTTGCTAATATTTAAATTTTTTTATATTGTTTTAGAACAGGTATTTAAAAAAATATTTAATAGTCACAAATATAACATTTAATGAAAACTTTTAATAAAAATTAAAAATGTATTTAAAACTATAAAATTTTGGAACTGGGGTCTTGCCATTTTCAAACGAATTTACCAGGCTGCAGTCTCATAAAGATTGAGAAATGCTGGTATAATCAACATAATCTGGCACTTAGATTTTTTTTAATTATTATTATATTCCGAATAAATGTTATATTAATTTGTTTATATATATTAGTTTAATTGTTGATTGTTTCCATACTTCTCACTTTACTTCTGGACTCTAATGTATCATTTATTGGGCTCACTTCTGGTTTTTCAGCTAAAATATTGACATATGCTCATTTAGATATATTTCACTGTGCTAGTGTCAGGACCTGATATTTTTACATTAGACAGAGTTTTTTGACCCCCTCTGACCCCATAATTGGTATCAGAGTGGGATGTTGAAAGACATAAAAATTTCATTATTAAAACTTTCTATAGACCCTACAACTGAATACAAATTTTTAAAAATAGATCCATTCAATTTGATTTATATATTCAAATAATTTAAAAATTCTTACTAATGGATCAACAATATACAAATAAATAAGAATATTTATGGATAGTTTTTAATATATTACTTAAAGCTTTATATTCTGTTTATTTCAGCATTACAACTTTCTTCCAGCAAGAAACTTTCTGTATTTTGGAAATACAGAAAGTTTAATTAAAGATTAATTATTACTTTTATAAATTGTTTTAGAACTGTAAATCAGATCAAATGTTTTATTAATTTTATACATTATTTATTATTTTTAAATTTAATTCAAATATATTTTAAAGATTTAAAATAAAATTTAAGAACTAACAAATTAAATTTGCTTTAAAAAATTTATTGAAATTAGAAGAAAAACACTAAATACCTTTAAAAATATTACTTACCAACTGTTATGAATTGTAAACGATCAAGAACATTGTGTAACCTAAGAATATTAAAAGAAAGAATTATTTTTATAATTTATTATTCTTACCTCTTACGATTTCATTGAAACTAATTTATATTTGATTTCAATGTATTAATTTTTAATGTTTAAAAACTAAGATCATCAGATTATCTTTCCACAAATAGTAGTTCTCCAACTTATATATTTTTATTACTACCAAAATTATGCAACTTGTATATAATACAATTTTAAATTTATCTATATAAATTCCTGCATAATTATTATGATGAAACAAATAAATTAAATTTCTCATAATTAATAGTTTAATAATCTGTATACTGATTTACATTTCACCACTCTTGATTGCCCAATTATTTTATGACTACAGTGGGGTATGCTACAACGAATTATTTGGTTCTAGAACGTTGTTCGTTATAGCATCTGTTCGTTCTAACATACA
>WUQG02407550.1:0-16682 GCA_011317285.2 Androctonus mauritanicus
CAGAGATTTTCCAGACTTTACAATCGAAACTACTTCCTCTAATGCAGCCCCTATGGTAGATGTCAAAACCTTTTTGTCATAGACTGTATCTTAAAAAAGAGCGGCAACGCACATAAACAAGGTACCTGGCATTAAACAGCATTGAAAGGGGTTATAATAAAGCGATGGTTGCCATCTGTACAGTAAATAGTCTTTTTGTGTATCGTCATCGTGCGTTCAACGCTTGCCATCTGAACTTAGCCTTAATCGCCTTTTACCACGCGCGATGAAACAGTGGTTGTATTATTATCCTTATTCATGGAAAACTGGAAGTTTAATCACACTTAAAATTTATGGCCGGTTCCACCATCGCCATGTTATTTTAACGACGGTGTCACAGAGTAATGTTAGGGAAATTGTTTGACCATTTTTTGTTAAGCCTAATAGTGATGTCAAAACCAACGATACAAAACATAACAGTGATCTCCCCATGATCGTTGGGTCTCCCACTGTGAAGACTGATGTCAGAGTATTCGAACATAGCGAAACGTACTTTAGTCCGATATATATGTTATGTTATTAATAGAAAAACTACAAAAACAAAACAAATTTGAATATCTGAATTTAATAAAAGTGAATTTTATTGCTTTTCAAATTGTAGTTACACATGCAAAGTGATTAATCGTTTTGAAATGTCGGCCGGATTGGCTCCGTGGAAACGCTTCGTTTTCCACCTGGAGGACCGGGTTCGAGTCTCGGTCCCACTTCTTGAAAATATTTATCATGGAGTCCGGGCCCGGCCGGTCGATCCCCGTCCTTCACAATCCGGCAGACTCCTCTACAGAGGTGGACAACCTATGGTGCGGAAGGCTTGTTTAGCCCGCCACTTAATGTTCTAATAGATTGGAAAGTGGCGTCACTTGTTACAAAAAAAAAAAAACATACAGATGCCAATCACAGTGAATTATAAAAGGTTCATTTTCTTTTGTTAATCAATATAAATATACATAATTTTATAGTTTTAAATACAGTTCATAATATAATTAAATATATGCAAATAAGATTGACATATGTTATTTAAAAATAAATTTTTAGATTTAATTTTTGAATGACCTTTCGGCACGAGTAAGAAATCAAACTTCTAAATTGCTAAACATCTTCAAAAACAATGCTTTAGAGAAGAATGAGTTTCGCATAATTGACAGGAGAGGAGACCAAAGTCGAAAATCCCAATTAAAAAATATCAGATTGAGTGAATGAAATCTGAGAACCAATTCGAATCTCTTCTTCAACTTCATATAAATTGGTGGAAACATCAAAGGCGGGAATGGATAGACTATCCATTCCCCCTTTTGATGTTTCCATCCATTTATATGAAGTATTTGGATTTAACTATTGATTCTCATATTCTATAGTTGATCTATCATTAATCGTCATTAATTAGGCTTCAAAAAATTTTAAATTAATGTAATTATCATTATTTTTTTCCCCCTCGAATTTGAGCACAGTCTTGTTAAATAGTTCTCTAATAATATTAATTTTTATATATATCATTATTATCTTATAACAAGGCTCAAGTTGACCCAAAATTTTTTATTGCGAATAATCGTGAATTGGAGAGGGGGAAAAAGCAAATAAAATATTTTAATTATGAACACAGAACCTCAGAAGAGATATTTTTGATAACGGCCGGTTCAGAGTCTATCATAAGCTGCCATGGTAATGATGAGGTAAATCGAAAGCTTAAAGGATAATGTCAATAGGTAGGGCCAAATTTACCCTGAGAAACTGGAAACGTGGATTGAATCCAAATCCTTCAGTGGTAAGTTATTGCTTTATTACATAGCCATCTGATCTACTTTTCAGGAGTTATCTGATGATAACTCCTAAAAAGTTTTTTCGGGGTGCTGGGCCCGGCCCAGCCATTTCTGTTCTTCACTATCCGGCCCCCTTCCACGGGTGTGGATGCAGCCTATGGTTAGAACTGGCCCCGCTCCTTAGTAATCTCCCTGACTGGAAAGAGGCGTAAAATATGAAAAAAAAAAAAAAAAACTTAAAGCTAAAGGCATTTTCAAAATGACTGAACTAATCTTCATTTCAAAACACTCGATGATGTTAATCATTACCGTAACGTATTTATTTGAAATGTCTTTTAAATCCATATAACTTTTCATATTAGTCATAGATAAAAAGTTTTATTTATATATTCCTGCATACGGTAAACAGAACTTTGATCATCTCTTCTTGGTTTACTCTATTTTCCAACTTTGTCAGATAATAAGCTTCTGGTGACCGTATAAGTCTCTGATGGTCCATCCATCTGATGTAACCGAGTTCCATACTTCCAGATTTTTTACGAATTTTATGCCCACCCAGTCCGTTAAATCAACAAATGGTAGCGTGATATAGTAGTCGTTACCATGGCGAAGGATCGGAGTTTAATTCCGGGCCCCACACCTTTAAACTTTTCAGGGATCTTTAAACCCCATTCTTCCACCTTCCAATTGATCCTATCATGGATATTGGCGACTCCTTGACCGATTCTAACCGCCTTATGTAATTCGGGTCGTAATCCAAATTAGCATAACTTGAACAAATTAATACGAAAAATGTATCCTTAATTTTATTGTAATATAATTTATACTTTAAAAGGATAATGGACCAAAATAAAAGGATAATGCACGCGTTTTTTTCGATCCCGAAGATCCCGAGAGTAGATCTTACTTCTTTTTACTGCAAAAATATGTCTTCATAAAACTAGATAATTAAAAAAAGAAATATTTTACCATATCAATGTAGAAAAATATAGATTTTTTTTTTTCAATTACAATATTCTAATAATTTTCGCGGGGTGGAAAATTCAACAAAATAATGTTTTGAATTTTGTTTTGAAAACTGTTATCATTAAATTTTATATTAAAATACAGAAAATAAAACCGAGAACAATTTTTAATTATAACTGAGATACATATACAGTATATCCTAATTTTTTCATTGTAAAAACAACAAAATAACAGGATGTGTGCTGATTTACCTTCATATCTAATTATCTGTTATAAATTTAACTTGATCCGAATTAAAATTCTCTAAAAGAAGGAATTTTTAGAGGGGGGACACTGATATAGATAAAAGAAAATTTACTGAAAGTTTTACTTATTCAGTAAATTTAATAAATACATAATTTGAATGACACTTCTTCAAAATATCATTAGGTTCTCTTACATTCTTTCATAATTTTTTGTGTTCCATTTTCTAATGGATTTAAAGTTACAGTAGAAACTTACAGTTTGCCGATTAGTTTTGCGTTTTCTAATGCAAAACTAATTAGCAAAATATAGTGTGACACGCTTTCATTGTAGATTATTAGTAGAAAGTGTTCATTATATCAACGTTTCATAAAATATTCTTATGGAATAAATAGATAAATACGAATTGTGAAACCAAATATTTTTTTAGTGCTGTCAAAATATTGTGGGCATCATGTGAAAAATCACGAAACTCTGCAATAAGATATCGCTTTTATCATAGTATTGTTACTCTGACATGTAAGCTTATTATCCGTCTATCATTACAGAATAAATAGAAAGAAGTTAAAATGAAACCAATAAAACCTCTCGTCCAATTGCGTATAAAGAATTACAGTACAGGAAATATAACGTAGAAAATAAAAAAAATATGGATCTTTATTTCGATCATAAGTATATTATCATATATTCATTGTAAATGCATCATCTTACCATAAACAGAAATTAAATACGGTAAATGATTAAGATTTTCTCACGTATGTATCGAATAATTAAGCATTGAAGACCTATAACATTATACCAGCCGTTTTATTCTACTAGGAAATTAATAAAATCACTTGGTAAGATGGATTACCAGTTAAATTGCAAAAATAAATATTTACCATTGAATGATTGAAGTGGAATTTTTCAAGGTCGAACACTCTATCAAATATCAGTTCAACGCTTGTCTTCCTAAGTTATGATTTTCTCTATCCATTCATTAATATCATCGATCATTTCCTTTCTACGATCGATAACAATGATGAATAGGACACACTCTCCACCCATTGCTATGGCCAACTTCCTATCCTGGATCCTATTGTCATCCATTTAAAATATATGCCTAGAGCAAATATTGTAATGGATTAGGAATAATCCCGTCGTCTAATGATATTGTTCGGTTGTTCCAAACATAATAATCGCTCAAAAAATGCTTCAAATTTGTGACTTTTCCTTCGAATTTCGACAGATTATCAGTATTGAAAACGAACATCCACCGCACGCATTTGTCAGTTAAGTAAAAAAAATCCATAGTGATCTATTATCTTTATTTTAATTTTCTATCCTAATATCAAATTTTACCTGTGTATAATAAACAGAAAAAGAAGAAATATCGTCACCTGTATGGTGGATATAGTTGAAAAATTCATATAGGCTATCCAATATAAACTTTTTAAATAAATAAAACTACGTAAATATATATAAGCTGAGAAACTGTATTTGTACCATGCTTACCATGACCGTTCCGTGCCAAATAATTTTTCATATTTTAAATGTATCTTTTTGTGGTTTTTCAACCATACAACAGAGAATATCGAGAGAAATATGAATCGGGACCATATTTAAGTAAACAGACACGAAAAAGAATTATATAGGATATACATTAATTACGATTAATCGCATGTGCCGTTACGCATCTCATTTTTATATCCTAAAATTGTTTTTCATCAAAATGTTCTATAAAATAATTGTATATTTCTATATTTTTTCATTATAAAATACAAATTTTTCCAAATGTCATATATAAATGAAATTTTTATGGTAAATTAATTCCTTTAACAGTTCTAGTAAAAAATAATTTATCGATTAGATATCATCTTATTACGATACAGTAATCAGTTATTAAGACCAAGATTATATTTCAGAAAAAGTGACTTTAACTGAATTTTAAATTAAAATCGAAAATTTCCTATGTACTTCTTCAGTACGCCATGTATTATTTGTTTCGTTTGGATAATTTTAATAAAATTTGAGATATTTAAAAATACATATCGAAATATTTTTTATATAAATTCTTTCAATAAATATCAAATTAAGCATTTCGTATCAATATTTCGACTTTACAGAATTTTTTAAATTTATTACAATAATCTGAGATTTTAATGTTTACTTTACCATATAAATTTCTAACATACAGGGAATATTTAAATATTTTATACCCTTTTTTATATATAGATACACTTTTACTTCGGTTAACTGATTACGGAGTAAATGTTTTATATAAGTTTCGTGTATCGATATATATATATATATTTCGAAAGATATATCGAAAAAATATATATTATATATATATTTTTTCGGTGTTCTATATATGTTTCTATATTGTATTGTAGGTTATTAAACTAAGTTTTGATTTTACGTTTCGAAGATTTATCTCACTAGAAATTTTCTTCTCTATTTGCTTTTGTTTTTATATGATGCCAGTCTATTAAAGGGATTTTTTTTTATAAGATGATATACTTATTAATGGATATTTGTTTTACTTTTATATTTCTCTGAGCTTCGAGAATATTAATGGCGTTTTTATATAATTTGGATTCGAGAGCAAATTGAGAAAATAACCAGTTCGGAATACGCTTAATATTTCTTATATTTATATTAGAAACGTTTTTATAGTTCTGACATTGGCATTCCGTTCGATAGGAGTTATTAATAGTTTATAATAAAAATTTTAAATAATAGAGAAGCATAATACTTACGTTTCCATATTAATCGCCATCATCACAATATAGGTAAGTGCTTCCATCTAGTGTTCGAAATGATTCTTTATATAATTTTCGTGCTAAAACATCGCCTTTTTGAAAAAACTGAAAATTTTGCGTATTAAAATGCATACTATAAATTAAAATAATAATAGTAATAATAATAAATAAGTAAAGATTAAAATTTCTTATAAAAGTTTAAAACTTGTGTATACAGTATTTCTTATTTTTGACCCTGACGGTTATATCGATCGGGAAATAAAACTTTTTTCTCCTTTTTTTTACCGAAAAAAGAACCTTGGAAAATCTAAAGTTTTTCTTTTTATTTTTAATCGTTTCACTTTCGTTTCCAGAAAATAAGAGTTTTCTAAATTCGTTTTCTTTTAATTCTTTCCAAATCCGTTTGATAGTGCAAGAATACCAGAAGACGACAACTTTCTTCGACCAATTAATCTTTTGTATAAAACTGATCAACAAACGCAAAAATAGCTTATAATTATCCACTAAACATTAAAAAGCATTGTTTTATTGTCGTTAAACGAGAGAAAAGACGGTAACATATATATATATTGTGTTATCGTAAGAAATATAATAGCGACAATGGATAAATTTTGTTGACCATTACGGTATTCCTGTGGAGAAAAGATTAATCCGATTATTAACAGTTTTGTGAATTACTGTGGTTCCATTATCTTATAGCGTAATGCAAATTTACTTAATTCAAATATAAAATCGATTTTGATGGCTATTATAAATGCGACATTTTAGCCTATTTTATGTTGTTCTTTCAGTAGAATATGCCCGAATAATTTCAGTCGAAAAGTTTATTTACAGCTCATTATACCTATACCTGGCATATTAACTTCGGCTATCGAAATCACCACTGACTCTGGAAAACAAAAGAATTTAATGCGCTAGCGTCAAACTACGGAACCAGATTGAAACTACCAATATTTGTAATCGAGATATTTAATAAAAAAGGAACACGCTACTGATAAACAAAGTCTTCGATTAACCTATATATGTTTCCATGTAGCTCTAATGAAATAAAAAAATATATATATATTTAAACTTTATAGATTTTAAAGAAGTTTAAAAGTTGTAAACAGGATGATTGAGTTGGCTCAGTTATCACTAACAGCTATATATTTATTATCCATCAACTTTTAGTTAAAACAGACATTGATAGATGAACTATTTCCGTTCCAAGTCGAATGAAATCTTGGCGCCAGTTCTATTCTTTTCGTTCCTGATTTTTGTTTTTTTTAACAGGAATTTTCGATCTGGTGAAGTTCGAAAACTGTAAAAAGATAAAGAGCGAAATGTAAATAGGTGACGCTCATTAGAAAAGATTGTAATAAACACGAAAATATTGAAGAAATATATTTTTTGTAATAATAAAAAAAAGAAGATTAAAATATCGGAATAGCGATATTAAAATATCATGTAAATATTTTCATGGATATCAAATGAAAAAAACAGCTACACGCTTAAAAACAAACCATGTATCGATTGCCAACTAATGAAAAATTCCAGATCCTTTACACAAACATAATATCGCCAGTTTCGATGCTTCGTATCTCGACGTTTCGGTCTAACTCTCTCACAAATATCCAGGTGAATGAATCGGATTGAATTCAAATGGCACGAAACAGTCATCCTTAATCAGATGTGAAAAAATTCTCTCGAATTTCACTTCGAAAATTCTAAAAAGAAAGTGTTCTCTAAGCTTTCTTTTAGAATTTTTACTCTTTAATTTTGGTGGCTTTTATGTAGAGTATTTGAAAATTTGTTGCTACAACAATTGTTTCGCATCATCCATGCAAAAATTTTATGTTTATACCACGTAAAAAAAGGATAATTTTAGAATTTCGCTTCTACTTTACCACCAAAAATTTTAATTTGGGAATCGAACCCGAAACCAGAAAACTAACCACAAAATTAATTTGTGAAACTGAATCGCGACAATAACTGACTCAGCGCTTATGTTAGCCATCGAATATGGAGTTATGAAATTAAGGCAAGAAGCGAGAACATTAAATTAATTTTTTTTTGCTCTCTTTATATCTCCATTTCTATAAATTCAAATTTTTATTCTATTATAATTATTCATATTTCATATTTAAATGTCCTAGACGAAAAAATGATTCTTTACTAAACTTTTTCAATTCTTTTTATATCACTTTCTTCAATCTTCTAATTTGGGGAATTCTCTTAGGAAAAGTCGAGACGATCTTTAGTACAAGAAAATCGAATTTAAAAAATCGGATGATGGCACAAATCACGGAAGAAAAATCGAATTCGATCATTTCTAAATTGATAGTGTTATTATTTTATGGTGGAGCAATAATTTATTTTAATCGCTCATCATCCAAAAGGGCGTCACTCTTCTTCCCTACTCTTAATTGACGTAGAGAATCACGCGATGTGGCAATATTTGCACAGAAATTATTACATGCGACATATTTTTTGTCTCCTTTCCTCTCGCTCAAAAATTTCATTATTGGCCAAATGCGCGTTAGATATGGGACCGATAATAGAATTACAATTTACTTCTGATCCGGTGGAACTTTTTCACCTTATCGTGCCAATTTTAGAAGATAATTTTGTTTATTTTTTTTAACTTTTTATGTTCATAAACTATTAATATTATCAAAAACAAACATCTTTATTTGGTGGATATTTCTAATTTCCATTCTTTCGCCAAAATTATGATTTTAATTAATTTTTTCGCGTTATATATTTTTTTAATTTTCGAGTTGCGCGTATTTATTTTGTTTAATTTTTCGAAAATATTTAAAATACGGCCGAATATTTATCATTATTTTAAAAGTTAGCCATCTTTAATTATTTAAATACCAGTTTATAAACTATCAGGTAGACTATTTACGTATTCTTTAGTTTCTGGAAACAATTTTGACACGAGAATGCACTTTAGTGTTTTTCGAAACCGTAATGTACTCTCGATTATTAATGTTAATTATAGAGAAAAGAAGTACAAATAATTGGAAACACGGTCGATTCAAACATTCGCTTTATTTTCCACATTCTACAACCAGTGGCGGACTTACAGCTATCGAGGCCCGAGGCGGAAGTCTCCCTGGGGTCCCCCTAATTGGAACTTTTCCTTAAATCTAGGGAAAAACTTATTAAAATTGTTTATTTTGTAACAGTATTATGACACACTCTTACCCATCCACTTTCTGCACATAGAGCCATATCTACCACCCCCGTGAGAGCGGGCACGTGGCTAGAAGGGTGGAAAACTGCTCATATCTTATAAGATTATAGCATCAGCGCTTCTAACATAAATACGCCACATTTATACGTAATCATCCTCCCAGAATACAAAGTCCCTTTTTTATATTCCTACATATAGGTATATATACTTAAAGTTCTTCGGAGGCCCTGCTGATCAGAGGCAGCGCGTTTCGAACCCTCCACCCCTTCGGTACGCCATTATCTACAACGTTTGATATTCATCTCGTTTCTCATTTTTAAAAGTTTTTTTAAATAGCATAAACAATCTCTAATATTCGCTCGATTTTTATAATTCATTGTTATTTCTCTCAGATTGTCATTAATCTCTCTGGCTGGATTTAATAACTTTCTCATTCGAGAGAAATTATTTACGCGAATGCTCGGAAATTCTATACCGGAAAAAAACATTTATTAAATTTAAAAAAAAAAAAAAAAGAATTTTGATTGCGACTTTTTTTTGTTCTCTTCTCTAATTTAGATTTTATTTCCGATACGCATTTGTAGATAAATAATGGAGAAAAACTTTTGAGGATGGATGGATGGATAACGAACTATAGAGAGAATGGAAATTTTAATACGCGTAGGGAAAAATTAATTAAAACCAAACAATTTATATTTGATATGTATCAGCGATGAGTAACCTGTAGATGGCCATTCCTTTAGTAGTAACGAAAAGTTTAAATTAATTTTTTGCATAAATTTTTCGTCTGAGTGAATGAATAAACAAATAAGTAATTTATTTTGGAAGATATTTATTAATTAATATTTGCATAATAATATTTCATCTAAATTAATATAAAATGTAGCAGTGTTTCGTTATTTCCAGTTCTACTAGTAGAGCCGTTATGGTTACAGATTTAGAGAATATTTTAATCACAAAATGTTCGATCAAAGTTTGATGACTACTGAAATGCGTTTACAAAACCTATTTCAATAGCCATCAAACTTTACGTTATGTTATTGAATTTGAATAGAGAATATTCTATAAGAAAAAATTACGCACTTATGTAAATCGATATTTATTCGCCACATACATCGATCTTGCCAGTTACCAACTCATATATACAAAAAGGCTTTATTTGTATATTTCTTCTAAGAAAACGCCTATCCCAAACGTTTAAAGTTTGGAACCTCGAGTAAAAAATGTTACAACTTATACGCTCCATGAAAGATGCGGTTTAATATTAATAGTAAATGAACACGATATCATTTCCTATTACTCTGCCTTAACAAAATCTTTTTTTTTTTTTAATTTTTTTTTATGTAATGTCTTCTTTGCGTTAGTAAACAATGACATAAATCATCACTGTATCCGAAGAGTATATATTTAAAAATTTGAAGTAGGCTACTACATACGCTACAATTGATACTGTAGGATTCGCGTGAATTAATGCGCGAACACGACTCGAAGCGCATTTTAAAGAGTAAAAATCGGTGAAAAAAATCATGTACAGATAAACTTCGAAATGAATGATCCGCTGTGGAATAATCAAGATTACATTTTTGATATTTATCCTTTATATACCATTTCGATTTTCAATAAAACTAAATGCTATCTTTTTACTTACCATTTTCGAGAAATTTCCGATTTATCCGTTTATCCTTTTGTCTTCCACTTAGCCTTTTCTACTTTTTTTTATTACTTTTTATAAAGTTGAAAAGACTTCTTCCACTTTGTAGAGTATTGTCCAACAGAATCGAGTATCTTTTATTTATAAAAGTAAAAGAAAAAAATTAATCTCTCGACTTAATATATACCTTTTGATAATTTCCAGTTTAACTATTTTAAGACGCTTTTTTTTCTTTATAGAAGTCTGAAACTTTCATTAAAACAATACTAAAGTCTGAAATAACTTTTTTTTTCATCTCGGTGTGCGGAAAATATCAGACTGAAGAGTAAAGAAAATTTTTTAAAAGGATAGAATTCTCGTGTCAACAGAGATGAAAAGTAAAAATTCAGTTGGGATATATAATCCGATTTCAGTTTCGGAAAGCGCAGACATTATTTATATCATTTGTGGAATGCTTTATTTCGAAAAATCTTAAGGACCAATCCAATTGACGTCATTACTATCGCATGATGTCAGTTCCGCTTGGCTAAGTTTGGGGAGATACAAAATATCTTTCGCTCTTCCCCTTTTATCGATCGAGAGTTTGTTTGTTTCTAACAGAGAGTTAATAATGATCCCAAGTACTGTAGAAAGTAAACACGAGATGATGGATCATCATTGGGTTACCTGCTTCTTTTTTCTTTTATGAGGATAACTTGTACTACAAACCGAACCAAATTTAAATTCCCTACATTTTATTCAGAAAGTTTTCGTTTTTTTCTTTGTTTTTCTTGTTCTCTGTACGTTTGTCGAGAATGTATACCCGATAAAACGAGAAAAAACAGATATTTTTTTCGCGATATTCATTTAGTACATTGTATATGTGTTGCAAATACATTTTTAGTTTGATCATCGTCCATAGCAATTATTTTATTTTATAAATAGAACAAAAATGGAGAAGTTTTGTATAGATTTCCAAGTTTGTAAAGAGTAAATAGAGAAATCCTTCCCTAGTGAATGGTTTGTTAAAATTATCCACGGATATCGGAAGAACGTTCTTCGATTTATCATTGGACTAGAAGCGCCATGAATGTTACATGTCAAGCGCGACACCTGGTTGATAGTCGATGAAGACACACTCGGGACTCTTTTACTTCCTATCGATGATCTTCCGCAGTTGCTCCTCGCTTCCGCTTCAGTCGAGACAACACACTATTTACTTTTACTTATTATGCAGTTAATGCCAAAATTTCGATCATATTTCTCTTCTTAATAAGATTAATATGCGTTAGGAATTCTTGGTAAATTACTAAAACGTCAACTCAGTCTCCCATCATAAAGATCAGAAGCGCATACAATCTACCGAGCCACAGAGCCTCTTACCAAAATTTCCAAACTTTTTCATATTTTATTTGGTAGAGAATTATGTAACAAGAATACATATCGAAAGTTTGTATATGTCAAAGTAGTTAAAGTTCAAGCCCCTTTAAAATGTCTAGAGGTTATCAAATTTTTTGCTTCTTCTTAAGAGTATAACAAAAGCGAGAAAAAAGAAGAAATAAAAATCGACAAAAATTGAAGTTAGAAAAATTTCGGAAGATATTTCATTGACGTATGCCACATGAATTGCAACTGCTCTTCTTTGGTTTAGTCTCTAGGGAAGGGGAATAACTGATCCTTTCTGACAGATCCATACTTTAGCTCGCAACATTATTTCCCAAGCTTGATAACATGTCATTGGAGCATTTTGAGAACATTCTGTCATAACCAGTATAGAATGGAGTTAGATTTCTCGAATTGACCGACATGTAAGTTCAGCTGTGATGGAACCCATTGGACTAAAAGAGATTTCCTTTGTATTGACTTTTTTCCTTGTTGTTGAAACTCGATTGAAAATGACTTCCTCGCTAAAAAGAGAAAAATATATCTGGAAAGCTTTTGTACATTCATTGATCAAAATACAATAAATCGAAATTAAGTTGACAAATTCGGATTATAAAAAATTCAACACGATTCTCGACCAGAAAGAAAACTTAAATTTTCATTCTGTACAACATAGACTTATTTATTTATTTTTTTTCAAGTTTGGATATGGCTAGAAAGTCGATTTTATTCGCAAAATGAATTTTTCACATTTTTCCGTATGCTTAAATAGAAATTTTGTATTCAGAAGCGAATACCTGGTAGAACGGCTTTAAATTAACTTGGATAGCAAAAATTCTGATATTCAACATAACCATTCTTGAAGCAAAAATCGATTTAAACCAACTTTATATTCCCCATAGCTTTATTGTAACAACCATTTAATTATTTTGTTATTTATTATCATTATTTTAATGCAAGATGACACCCTCCAATTTTCTCTGACGTAACGTAACGTTAATTAAGCTTAAAAATTAATAATTGATGCATAGATCCATTCTCTTTTAAGATTAATTATATTTATTCTACTACATTTGCTGATAAACTAATAATTATCGCGCAATTCTGTGCATTTTGCCTAAACCTCTTTAACTTTTAAAAATCTTTATAAAGTTAAACTACCGTAAGCCGACTTTTAAAAAATCGTGAAAACGTAATTTTTTATACGCTCTTACTTTTTTCTTATGGTAGATAATTTGATCTCGGTCGAATCTCTTCTAATATCGTAATGTCTCCAGAAAAAATCGGCAGCGTCACTAAAATAGTCCTTCCAACATAATTACCAACAAGCTGAAAGCGCTTCTTGATTTAATTTAAAGCCATAAAATCAATCTAGACAGATTTAATAAAATTTTCCGATTTTATAAGATTTTAATAAATTTTTAATATAAAAATTGCTTTTCGTGTTTCAGTTGCCGGGATCGATGGCGTCATAAGGCAAAACCGGTGACGTACAACGCTATAACCTATGACGTAAAGAAACTGACATCACAATGTTATTTACACGAGAAATTTTTATTGTTACAATATCGTTAGGTTTATACTTTGGACTGACTCCAATTGTTGATATCAAATTATATTAAAAATGCTGACATTATCTTACTTTAAATAAAATTTGCAACATATAGCAGTTAATTAAATTAATTATGTCATATTAGATAATTAAATTTTTGAATGAATAACGAAAAAATTTGTGACGTCATGACCGTTTCGAACGCCACGTTATTCGTTACACCGCAATTTTGAACGAAAAATATTCGATGCTGAAAATTATTAATGCGTTTTCGTAAAAAAAATATGTTTAAAATAATACGCTACCGTTATTTTATATATTTAAAAGTAAATTGTGACGTAGACAATCGGAATAGTTCTAACGTCATTAAAATATTCGTATTACGAAATATTTAAGTCATCGTTTTTTGCTTACTACGTAGCAACATTGCGATATTGTCGTTAAATGCTTACTTAAAGGGAGAAATACGAAAATTATTTTTACTAAAATTGTAATTTAAATGATAATTTTGTGAAATACAGGTTTTTTTCCTTAAATCGATCTAAAATGGCTCTTATTAAATAAGTAAATAAAAAAAAAAAATCTAATTTTACTCTTCGAACTAATCGAAAGATGAATAAATTATTAACAGATGATTAAATGATAATTTTTATGTTCATTAAGCTAATTATTTATTTAATATTTATTATTATTTTATAGGTTATTATCTTAAATTGTAATTAAGATAAAACTTTCCACGTACACGCAATACCTGAAAAATTTCTGTTATAATCTTTAGAAAACAGTGTTAAATTACGATACGCGGTAAAAATTTACCATAAATTAAAAATAGCCGTAAATTTTTGACTCGAGTTAATTTTGTTATAAAATTAATTTTATACTTAAAAATTTTATTTTTAAAGATAATTAAATTTATTTTCCTTTACGGAAAACAGATGGTGCTGCCTGTCGACAGTGCGAAAATTGCAAATTATATATGCTTATGGGTTTTGAATTTTATTATTTTTATTATTACATGGAAATTTAAAAATATTATTTATTTAATAGCATAGATGACTATCTGTTTGATTAATATATAAATTTTATTGGGAAAATAATCTATTAATAATAGATAAATTAAAGATTTTCTTATCTCCGTATGTTTATCATAAAATTATTTTTAGTTTCAAAATATTTAAATATTTCTCAGTAATTAGATGGAATTTTAAGATTTATAGTAGCGTCTTTAAAATCTTTGAAAAATATTTAAAAATTTTGACGTTTTTGAGCATTTTATTAACCATCAACCTATTATGGCGTAACAGTGCTAAATTCGACACTTTTTTCTAAAGCTGTTTAAATTGTTTTCAAAAATTTAATTATCCTTAGGTTAGCTAATAAAACATAAATATTTATAGGGGAAAAATGGTGTTGATTCTGGAAGTGTTTTTATCGCAATAGTCTCATTTTAACGTAAGTTCAGTTACAGAAGAAAAATTTATAAATTTTAATAAAGTAAATTACTGGTGAAATTTAGCTCCGGGGTCATTAAAATATATACGTGAGAAGAAAGTGTGCCATTTATAAAAAAAAAAAAGAAAGAAAATGAAAGGGACTGTTATAAAAATTGAACTTTATTAAATAAGCGAGAAAAATTTTTGAATGATTAACGTTTAATTTACCCTATTAATTTATCTTCATGAATTTTAATTCGAAATAATCAGCGTTTATTAATTTACGTCATTAATGAATGTGTAATGTTTATTTAATGAATAAAATCGTGTTTGCACATATTTTTCATTTTATTGGAGGGATTAATGTCCATTATTTCCTGAGTTGGTAAGTAAGTATCGAGTAGGAAATGAGCGGGAGGTAGAAATACCATCCTTAATAAGTTGATCCTGCGGAACTGGAAGCCAATGTAATATGTGGGTATTAATTATGCCATGTGCGTGCCCCATGTTCACTTAGCACATACTCTGCCACAAAACAACTCTTGACCACGCCCCACAGCTTGACAGACATTTTCATCATTTTCTCTTTCATTCATATTTCACAACTTTGACTTAATCGACCCCTATGTTTGGTGACACGCGTGACTTAGTGTGTGCTCCCTCCTCTTACTATTTTAATAGAATGTTCGAAGGGCAATTGAAAATTTGTTCCCTCCGAGTCAATTAATTTTTGAAGAGAAAGGTGATCATCTTTAATTCTTCCCTGTCTATAATTAATATATTATAACTTTAAATTAACTTCGTTTGTCGAAAATGCTAAGCTGACACGTACAAACTCATAATTAATATGTGATCGGCAGTATCGAGTTTATTCGGGTCTCTCCGAATGCTCAGAAGAAAGAAGTTTCAAGATCGTGTTGAAGACACGTGGAAACATGAGAATAAAGTGAAATTTAGGATGCAGTATAAGGAATGACACAAGATAGAGTTGGAACCAGTTGAAGTAAAATGCCATACAGTCAGAATGAAACTGATGCAAAATACAGAAGAGTCGGATTGAGAGTGAAGCGAAAGAGAGAGGAGTGGGTCTCAAAGTTTCAAATTGAAATAAAGTTACATACCTCTTTTAAATGATAGTTATTTTTCCAAGTGAAATATTTCCCGTATGTAGTTTAACTGCCTGATCTTTATGATATCAAGTTCACCTGTAAGACTATTATGAGCACCAGAATTAATTATTCTATGATGAATTGAATAATAAATTAATTCCGTTAAATACTGTATTCATTCCATTTTTTAAAAACTTTCACTTCCTTATATAATGTTTTAGCAAGAAAAAAAAAATAATAAACTTTCCCAGTTTATTTTGTCGTTTTTGTGTTGAAGTTGACAAAGAAATAAATGACGACCATGTCGCCGATATTCTGAAAAAATCCATGTTAAAAATAAGCTTATTGTCAAAAAGTCTAACCGCGCCCTCTGTCTTTTTAGTTCAACTTCATTTCCTTTGTATTTTTAGTTGGATTAAAACTTTACCGAAAAACCATTTTGATAAATTTTAATAACTTTTTCGGAAGATGAACAAAAAACAAACAGGCTTGAGGGAGGGAAAAAAAAAATATTTTCCGAAAATCGATTTCGCTCTCTATAAAATCGAGAGGGAAAATAAAATATCGAGAATTAAAAAAAGCGTTGTCATTCATAGGGTTGTCCCGTTTTCCCCTTCTCTTCCTATTGTTCCAAAAGAATTATCAGAA
>WUQG02407561.1:0-16682 GCA_011317285.2 Androctonus mauritanicus
TTTTAAACATAAACACGGCACATTTATACGTAATCATTCTCCCAGAAAACAAAGTCCCTTTTTTTATATTCCTACATATAGGTACACATACTTAAGGTCCTTCGGAGGTCCCCCTGATCAGAGATTCCGAGCGGTCCGCCCCCTTGGTATGCCACTGAGTAAATCAATAGCTAATAAAAGAAAATCATGAAAATATTTTAAAGATTAATTATATTTGTCAAATAAATATTTATTTTTTTGCACACTACGGCTACAATTTACTTATAGTTAATATATTTAAAGCTTTATTTATAATTTATTCCTTCGAAAGAAATGGAGGAAAGCAATAGCCCCACGTGTATCTCTCACAGGACGCAGAAGTATATTATTCAACACCGGAGATCACTGTGTAATGTAAACAGGTTAAACAGTATTGTTATATGAATGAGGCCTTCCCTCGAATTTGTTAAATTTTGAACGCGATCATTTACAAACTGGTTTATATTGCATAGTGTAAACAGGGTATTATAATTATATCTAAAGCTATTGAATAAATATAAATATTATAATTAGGCCTAAGCTTTAAAATATTATTACAATTATATTTTATCACTTATAAATCAAAAGTTATTAAGGCTTTGCATAAGGACTTTATGAATATTCTGCATAACTTAAAGAAAAGATTTTAGGAATTTAAATTTTCTTTCTAGAGCATTAAGTTTAAATTATGTTTTACCATTATTATTATAGATGGAAATTGTAGCATTATTTGACCATTTCAATATATTTTTTAAACAATATATAAATTTTTAGTTTAGTATTTTGTCTCGTCTTTTATAAATAAGATATATTTCAAACGAATAAATATGGTATAACAAATATTAAAAATGTTTCTTGCATCATATTGAATTAAATTATATTTTCTTTTACAAATTTTAAAATTTAAGATAAAAATATTGCTATTATTCTACTGTGAATAAGAAGAAAACTGTTATTCGAGCTTATTTAACAATAAATTCTTATCTTCAAACTTATCTGAACACTTTTGAAACCATAACAATGCTGATAATTTTTAATGAGCTGCATGGACATGTATACTGAACTTCCATTGGAAGATCAGCATCGAATCAGGGGATCTATACATTTTATTTTTTAAATGATCCTCTTGAAGACCATCGATCTCCATCTTTCATCCCTCAAGTCAAACTTATCTAGCATGCGGGTTTTCGTAGTGGGTTCTGAAATACTCTTGCTGTTCAGTATCAATAAGAGGCAATGTGGCGTAGAACAATAAAGAAATATTCTAAAGGACGATAAGAGTAAGTTGATAATAGTCGCAAGAGAACAATATTTACTTTAAAATATTACTCCCCTGCGACTAAGTAAGATACTTGACCATATAGCAAGATATTAATTAAATTACTTCAATAAAGAATCGTTAACAACAATAAACTTATTCAAGATAATGTGATAAACAATATATTGTACATAATAATCACTTAAAATACTAAAAAATGATAAAATGTATATACGAGCTATAAAAAAATTCATCTGTTTAGTATAAATTAATATTTGATATAATTGCTCATCTTTTATTAATCTCATTTTTAATGTATGATGCTGCTGATGAATAAATATAAATTATGTAAAGGTTAGATGACAATTACAATCAAATCTGCAAGCAAACATACAGAAAAATTGATAACTAATATTCCTAAAATATTTTTCCAAAGAGAACTGATCAAAACAATATCTCCTTTGGGGAAACTCTATCATATTTTACTTGTTATGTCAATACAACGTTCTTAATTAACAAATATGAACCTTTATATTTATAAAATTTAAGCATGGTATTAATTAATCAGGAATTAGCATGTACATTCATAATTACAGAAATAATTAAATAAATCTTTGTTCTAATAAAAGCAAACGATCAGATGAATCTAGAGAAATATGTAGAAATAATACTCATTAATCATTCCTTACGAACAGGTGAAACAAAATACATAAAATCTTTAAGAAGGACTTTTATTACCTTTGCATTTTTTCAGTTAAGGTAAATTAATGAGTGAAATTTTGAAAAAAAAATGACATTAAGTTACAATCTGCTGCATTGTTCATTCTTGGGAACAATGAATAGTTTTTCTCTTATGGTTCAAGAAATCTTACAGCTGTTACATTCACTCAAGTGATAACAAGTTAGCAAAGATATAAAATAACAAATTCAACCGAAAATGAAGTGACTTGTGATCAATAAATCATTATCTCTGTATCATAAAACGATTTTCATAGCTATAAAGATTTCATAGCTTTCATAATATCGATATATCAGTTACACGAAGTTTTTGCTATAGTTTGACATTATTTTCCCAATATTTCAATACAAAAAAAAAAAAAAAATGTTAAAATATCTGCCAGCTTAAAATATTATCGAAGAATTTATGCTCCATCTATATTTCAATCTCATTTGCATTTTTTCGCTATTTTATACTCATTTTTCATATGTAAATGTTGCATAAACGAATATCTTCTTTGCAATGTTTACAGAGCTGTTTCATTACTCAGAAAATAGTAAATTTTTCTTATAAAAATATAATTCATAGTAAATTCTTTAAAAGAAATCAGTCTAGAAATTAATTATTAATATTCGTTGATGTCGCGATTTACATATGATTGTGAACACACAAGTTTTCTCTTCAAGTTTGTTTTAGATTAAAAAAATAACACTTACAACATTAAAGGTAAAAGAAAAATTAATTAAACAATGTTTTATATAATTATATATAAATGTACACAATATACAAACACAATTTTTCTATAATTTAAATCTATTGAAGTTTGAAGTTGATTATAATGTAACATAAAATTTTCCTTGAAAAAATGACGATATTGATATTAGAGCGAAAGTATGATAAAGTTATTTTTTTTAAAGAAAACTAGCATATGTATATAATAAATATTAATATATATTTATATATATAAATAAGTATATCAGGTAATCCCAAAAGTAATGTCATTTTTAGCATTAAGTTTGAAAGAGTATAAAATATAAATCACTTGCTAATTTGAATCAATAACACTCTTTCAACATTGTAAAAGATTTCAAAATTCATGTTTCGACAAGCGGTAACATGTTCGGACAAGCAAACTATAAAAAAGTTTGGAATGACCTGAATTTCTAGTTAGCATTTATATTCATAACTTAGTATTCAAAGAATTATTGATAATTTAATTATTGTTGTATAATTATTTCTTTTTATTCAGATATTTTGCATTTTTTATACTTGATTTAATTAATTAATTAACCAATGATTTATATTTTATAGCGGTTTCAAAACTTAATGCTAAAAAATGATATTACAACTTTGGGATGAACCGAGAATAAAATTCATTCAAATAAAACTTTTGCATTTCTGCAATTTTTTCCGAATACAAATACATATTTCTGTAAATCAAATAAACTTTTGCTGTTTACCGATAATTTTCCTACCACTATAAAAAAATTACGTCTTTGTCAGTGATGGAACATACATTCGATGGAAAATTTTAAATTTATTGTTACAAAACAATATTTACGTGTCAGATATGTTTTAGAATTTGATTAAATTTTAATATCTTCTGTCATTTCTTTGCTGTTGCTAAGCAGTATTAATATTCCTGTAAAATATTCGGCAAACGTAGCAAATTTGCGTAGCTTACTGACTTCAAAGATATAATAATTTAATTTTATTCTAATAATAAAAATTTCTCATATACAAGATTATAAAGAACAGTATTTCTACAAAATATTAAGTAATTAATTTATCCTTTGACGTTCTTTGAATAACAATCAGTCCTTCGTAATTTTCGAAAATACATTAAAAGATTAGGTGTAAATTAATCTTTTAATTAATTTTTAATCTTATAAAATATGATATATAAAAGTAGAGATATTCCTATATAAATGTACAAATTAATCTTATAAAAATGATGTAGTTTATGGACGATATTGTAGTCAAGATGTGAAAATTTTCGCATTTACAACCGGAGAGTAATAGTTTAAAGCAATAATTTAGCCATTAATAAACAATTTTTATGCATTTTTAAAGAATTAATTGATCTATTCATCCATAAACTTATGCAGAAAAATCTATCTTGGATATTTATACATCTCTCAAATATATGCAGTTTATGAGTAGTAAATCGGCATGATTACAATTTAGATTAAATTGTATATTATTTTTTACCAATTGCTATAAACAATTGCAATAAAAGATATGAAACAGCTATAAAATGAAAAAAAAAAACATTGATGTCTTCAGAAAAATAGTAAGAAAATTCAATTTTTTTCCAAAATGAAATCTAAGAACCTTGTACGCGCTTAATGCATTCTATAATCTGATTTTACCTTTAAACTTTGATGCTTTTTTATTGGAAAAAAAGGAAATCCATTACTTTCATCGAAGAATATCAATTCAAGTTATTAAACTAAACATGATTTACTAACACCGTTAAGGTCGATGCGAAGAATAAAAAAATTTAACATTTATTTCCCATAGAAGCGAACAAATTTGATGAGTTTTTGATTGTAGTAAATATATACCCGACTATTTTTACATCATTATTTCTTATTTAAATACATTTTTAAAGATGAGTAGGCCTATAACATCGTCTAAGTATCACAAACTCTTCAAATATTGCTATAGAGGAAAGACATCTCATTGAATGATGTGTCAGCTAAGATAAGTTTAATAATATTAATAAAAATGCAATAAACATTAATTGAATCATAAATATTATTTATACCAGTTTATATAGCCCTTATTTTATAATAAAAGAGCTCTTATATCCTTTCAATCTATCAAATTAAATTTTCTTTCCATCAAAACTTCAACTTGCAAAATCCTAGTAGTGTCTCATGTGATACAAATTGAAATTTCACAAAAGTTTTTTTTTTCTATTTTTCTTTTCTTTAAAAAAACTAAATTTTAAAAAGTTATATGTACAAGTTAAGGCTAAAGAAACTTTAAATGTAGTTAAATATTATTATTTTTTATTTTTTCATAAATGAATATTGAAATTTTGTAATTTTTTTTTCTTTTAGTCAGATTTCTGGAAATAAATATGAAAAGAAAAAAATGCATTTCAGAAAAGAATTAATTGCCCTACTACAGAACGTATTATTTATTTTGTAACGATTAAAGATATCAGATTAGAACATTATGCCATCAAAATCACCTTCAATGGTATATTATGCATGTTGAATACCATAAAATTCTATTAAATAGTTCTATAATTATTAGAGTAGATTGACCATCCAACATTTTTAAAAGGAATATCTACAGAATCAATCGATCTTATTTTAAATTCGATTCTACAGAATCAATCGATTCCAGAGAATCAGAATCTACAGTATCTACTGAATCAATTGATCTTATTTTAAATTCGATTCTGCAGAATTAATCGATTCTAGAGAATCAGAATCTACAGTATCTACTGAATCAATTGATTTTGTTTTAAATTCGATTCTACAAATCAATCGATTGTCTCTGTAGAATCAGAATCTACAGAATTAATTGATCTTATTTTAAATTCGATTTTACAGAATCAATCGATTCTATAGAATCAGAATCTACAATATCTACTGAATCAATTGATCTTATTTTAAATTAATTTTAATGATCTGATTCCTGTTGAATTTCATAAAAAATCAATCGAATAGCCTACTATAGTTCAAAACCTAGTAGGAAGAATCCTGTTTTCTAAATAACTTCAAATAAAGAGATAATTATTAAGTCACTCAGATTACCTTCAAAAATCTTCATCGTTCTGCAAAATTTCGTAAAACCCACTAAATATTTTCTTAATAAACTGATACAAATAATATCTGATCAGTTATCTGATATAAATATTTTGATATATCAGATATAAACATATATAATAACTTTATCTTGTATAAATATTATTTATATCAGCCTGATACAAATAATAGTTATAATTCAAATATTTATCTCATTTTTATTATTACTGTATTATTCAATTTTATATTAGCTGACATATTGTGCTATAAAAGATAAATTTACGATAGCTTAAACAATAAAAAAAAATATATATATATAATTACGGACGTTATGACCAATTACTATATTTAAGCATTTTTACTTAAATATACTTCTTCTACCTTTAGATGATTAAAGGTAGAGGATTAAGTGAGGCAAATCTGAAGCTACCTTTAATGATACCATAGCATTACTCAATTTCATGAAAAGCTACTAATTAGTTCAAAAGTTATTAATGAATGTCTCAACTTAAACATGCAACTAATTAAACGTATATAAAATGATGTATTTGTCACTTTCTTTCAGAAAATAAATTAAAGTAGTCCATAAAATATTCAGGAAACTACTACAGATTAGATAGGTAATTTTCATTGGACTAATTGCATGATCATATATTTTTTTTTTTATATAAATTAATGATAATTATCAGACGCTTCTTAATTTTTATTAAAATTATGCATAATGATATTTGTTTAAGTTGTGATATTTTTACATAAATAAAATTAATTTCTTAGAAATTAAAAAAAAATGTTCTCCCCATGTTAATATATATTTTAAAGCTTCTAATTAGTTTTAAATATTTTATTTTTTAAACATATTCTTTTATTTATTGTGGATTAACATTTTAAAGTAATTTTTCTTGGAGCTTTCTAAAGTTTCAAGTGTTGAAATAAAATTTATGTCCTTATAAATTATTTAATTTTAAATCAGCAATAAATTTTCGGTTGTTTACTGAATATTTTATGTGTTCTTCTTTTAGATTAGATTCAATGATTTTTATGTTTATATGCATACACTTAACAGAAAGAATAGATAATAGAATTACAACAATAGTTTATGTATTATTTTATTTTACACGTTTAAGAAAGAATAAAAGGAAAAAAATGGTTAAAAACTTCATTAAGTTAAGAGTTTTTCTTATAAAAATTGCTTTCATCTAAAACACATCGCTGTTGAAGATAATATTTATTACCTTTAACAGCAATGTGTGTCAGATGAAAGCAATAAATCAGGGCTGGTTGTAACAGTTAATTTACATCCATCCCCGCTGATTGCAAACTAATTGTTACAACCTGCCCCGATTGTTATTGCTAGAGCTTACAGCAGTTAGCAATTTAGAACCAGCCCCGCTGGTCCTGAATTGCTAACTGCTCTAAGCAAGCAATAATCAGTGCTGCTTGTAACAGTTAATTTACAACCAGCCCTGCTGATTGCAAATTGCTTTTATCTAAAACACATCGCTGTATTTATTACCTTGATATATATATGTTTCAGATGAAAGCAATAATCAGGGCTGGTTGCAAATTAACTGTTACAATCAGCCCCTATTGTTACAGCTAGAGCTTAGAGTAGTTAGCAATAATCAGTGCTGGTTGTAACAGTTAATTTACAACCAGCCCTGCTGATTGTAAATTGCTCTCATCTAAAACACATCGCTATATTTATTACCTTGAACAGGATGTGTTTCAGATGAAAGCAATAAACAGAGCTGGTTGTAACAATCGGGACTGGTTGTAACAGTTAATTTACTTCATAGTTATTTCACATATGAAAATTTTAATTTCAGAAAAACAAATGTCATTCTAAAGATCATTTATTAATCTCTTCATTAGTTCAACACTAATTTTATTTGATTAAAATTAGTAGTTTTAAAAAATATTTTTCTGATGTAATCTTTCTATCGGGGCAGGTTGTAACACTTTGTGTAATTTTACAATTTTACAAAATTTCAATTAAATATAACTATATCCAATTTTTTTTTTTTTGCATTCAAATTTTAGGATATAGCACATTACTGGTATCCCTCCTATAACATGATAGATAGGTTCGTGTTGTGTGGAACCGTTATATGAGGCCTGGAATATATACAAAACAGAGAGTGATGTTCCAAAACCAATTAAAAACAAATAACTTTCTTTAATTCCATATAAGAAACTTAATTTCTATTAAGAATATTAATAACACGAAACATAAAGAAAGAAAAAAATATATAGGTAAGACCCTAAAAAAAACAATATACATCAAAGAAAAAGAAAGAAAAAGTATACAGCATATATAACATTCACTTAATAATTATATCTTCTTTACCAGTGTTCATTAAAAATGAGAACGTGTTTTCTTTTTTTAACAATATCAACTTCACTTTCTGAACTTTTTTCCGCATTTAAAGTTTCTGTAGCTTCTGCTCTCTTCACAAAATCTAACCCGCTATGAAGCAATCGTTCTTTAATATATATTCAAAAAATGTATGAATAAAAACGTATTTTTTCACTTCATATTCCTCTATTGAAGAATAAAAAAAATTGCTTTTTATCCAAGAACTGAACGCTTGGAACACAAAATACTCAATGGCGACAATTAACTCAATTACAAAATCAATTCAATTAATTGAATTTCAAATCGATATCGAAAATAGACTGCGTATCTTCCTCTCACTGCAAACTAGCGAAATTGGATTTATGACTAATTTTAGCAAAGTATTTATTCAATGATTGTGTTTTATTGTGTCGCTAGTATGAATTTACAAAAATTAATAAAAATGTTTTATGTTATAGGAGAGTAAACGTAATTTTCTAAATGTGTTAAAATAAAAACCGTGTTGTAGAAGTACGTATTATATGAGGGTTTCCGGAATTTTCAAATCGTATTTGAGCGAAACCGTGTTATAGAAAGGATAGCTGTACATTCAATTTTTTTATATTTGTCACAATTATAATCGAATAATTAGTTATTATTGTGACAAATATAGAAAGGATTAAACAGCTGTCTATTTTTCCTGACTTCATTTGTTACGCACAATGCATTGAATCCATTTTCTGAAGTGTTACAATATTCATTACCAATGAAACAAATATACTTTTTTTTCACCTGAAATGTTGCTACTTGAAAATTTGACGATTTGTCTAAGCGCCATTGATTGAGATTGCAACAACCTGTCTCAGATTCCAGCATTTTGGTTTGGAAAACATTAGAATAGTTAGACTTAATCACTATACTACATCTATTTCTCGCCCATGTGGAGGGGGACAGAATTCATCCACAGTCTCACTCGCGTGTCGTAAGAAGCAACTAAAGAGTTAAATTTTTTCCTACTAGTTAACCACACTTGCACACACTTTGCACCACCTGCCACAATTTTTTTCGTAGAGTCCTTTCTCTCTTTTTTCATACATTCCTATACTCTTCTTACTTCATCTTTCATTCTTCAAGAGTTAAAACTCTAAATACACCTTCTATCTCTTTCTATTGCATTATTGTAATATATCTGTTTCTGTATAGCAGCCATGCAATAGCTGCTAAGTAGAAATACTTTTTAATTATTCCTCAATGCATTGAAATAGATTTATGACAATTTTAAACCAAGCAGTTTTTTTATTTACGTCACTCATAAATGTTTTTATTTAATTACTACGTTCCCATCTTCGTCAACTTATGAAGAAAACGTAATCAGACAGCAAGCTTTACTATGCATCTTCTTGCATAATTTCAAGATTTTTGAGCAAACCGGGAATGAATTATGACATCTGCTACAACCAATCCATATTATTTTTATCCTCGGTTTCTTCTAAATAAAATTCACTATTTTGTTAACTTCTCTTTGATTTCTAAAGTTGATGATATAGAAAAATTGTTTCTTGATATAAATTAGATATAGACTATGTAGATAAAAATAATTATAACGATAGAGTTAATAAATTTAGTGAAATAATTTTTTTTTATATTAGGAAATATAATGCGAAAATGTACAAAATATCAAAACATTAATCATCTACTTCTACTAATTCATCCACTTCTTTTAATATCACAAAAAATTTTACAACTTTAGTAAATAAACGTAAACCATATTTAATATTAAAAATATTGCAACAGAAAAATCATCAATCATTTCAAAAATATATCTTGCATAAAGAAAGTTATCTTGTTTATATAATTTAAGCTGAATAATCACATGGTTTACTTTGATAACTAATGGTTGGTATATGGATTTATCACCTTTAAGAAATTTTCAAGGATGTTTCCAAGTCCGTTATATCGACCAGTTTCTTCATATACAGCATTTAATCTTTTACATCGTCATGTTGTCAGATCATTACGAATTTTAGTATGGTTTGCCACTTAGTACCAGTGAAGATGCAAGTGAAGTGATAAAAGATATTTATTTCGGTTATGGTTATTACTTTCATAAATGAAATTCTTGCTGGATAGTGTTCTTTTTTTTATTGAGAATAAGTCAAAGGTGCTAATTTGAATATTCTGGTAAAATAAAGCTAAATTCATTTATGCAACAAGCATTCACACCCGAAGAGGAAAAAGAAGAAAGGAAAGAGAAGGGGGAAAATAAGGAGTTCTACTAAACTTTTGACTTATTTCCCCCTTCGCTTTCCTTTCTTCCTTTTCCTCTTCGAGTGTGTGTGCTTGTTGCATCAATGAATTTAACTTTATTTTACCAGAATATTCAAATTAGCGCCTTTCTACCTGTACAATAAAGAATTAATCATAACAATATACACGTAAAAATTATAAATCATCCTTTGCTGTAGAAATGCATAAACACTTCTATTGAGCCGCTTTGTATTCTTATAGAATGGTAAGGAGTTCTACTAAACTCTTGACTTACCATTCTATAAGAATACAAAGGGACTCGAAAGAAGTGTAGTTATGCATTTCTACATCAAAGGAGGATTTATAATTTTTACGTGTATATTGTTATGCTTAATGCTTTATAGAACAGGTAGAAAAGTGCTAATTTGAATATTCTGCTAAAATAAAGCTTAATTCATTGATGCAACAAGCACACACACCAGAAGAGGAAAAGGAAGAAAGGAAGGAGAAGGAGGTAAATGGAACATGCGGGATAGGATTATGTATTGATTACTGTATACGCAAATTATAGGAAGTGGTTTTCTCATTTTATTTACTTCTCATAGGAAGTAAATCATATGAACAACTTTCTTATGAGAAAACAACAACCAACATTACATGAGGGGGGAAACTAATTTATTGATTACCGATTAATCTATCAGAAACTGCGTATGTCTTCTTTGAAAGTTATTTATTATATAGTTACAAATATTACTAACTAAAATGTTTTATTCACTGTTAAACTTAATTATCCATTGAAACACTTCATCAATCAAATGAATAATTAATTTTTATTACATATAAGTTTATAATTTGCGAATTTTTCACTTAATACAAATATAAATATTTAAATTTTTATATCTACGGTACATAATTAGTTAAATACTTTTTGCTATTTATTATTATTTATTTAATGATTCCTAAATAAATATAATTTATAGACATTATATTAAACGCTGATATAGTAGTAGCATATCATTCAAACAGGCAATTACCTGGAAAATTAATTAAATCGGAAGGATCTATTTTATCTTTTATAGTGATAATAGTGCGCTAATTAATTATTATTCTATTAAACAAGCCATAATCCGATAACGATGCACGTTTTACTATCATTAATAGAATTAAATTATAGAGAAACTAAGTTTGGAAATATTCAAACGGAATAAATTGTAGCATCCGGAAATTTTTCTTTAATTATATTAATTAAAATGTTAGTAATAATTCTATTATATGTTATTAAAGCTTTATTTTTATGGAAAGTAATTATAGTTGAAGTATTCCACCAGCTATTGGAATATGTTTAATGTCGCTGCTATAAGAAAAAATATTAAAAACAAGTGAACATATTCAGAAAATTTCGCAATAACTTGAGTAATACGAGATACTCTTGAGTGATATTCTTATATTTTCCGAGATGTTATCTTAAAATAAATGAAAGCGAATGACTTCATCAGAAAGATATACAAAATCCTTTGATGTAATTAGTTTCCAATTATATCAAAGGAGATATTGAACTTCTGAAAGTAATTGAAGTGCTGCTATCTGCAAGAAAGAAAAAAAGAGAAACTTAATTAACTAAATATACAAATATAGAAAGGACTGTGTATTATTTATTAGAAACTTGAGGCAATTGAACTGTTTAATCTGTTATAAGAGAAGATAAATTTTTGTAAAAATGGTTAATTAAAAATATAATAAAAAGTTTAATTACTTACTTTGGATTTTATATAGTAACCTAGTTCTTGTACTTATGCGGTAGGTGATTCATGTGGAAATGAGCGTGCAAAATCAGAAAGTATTAACATACGTTTCAATGTAGAGTTATGGATTTATGTAAATCGCACTTATCAATCCAATTGAAGTTACGTACCATCAGCCAAACACGTTGTAAGTAGGCCTATATCGGTTGGAGTCTAACCAGTACAGGTATCTCTTTCTAGCTACCATTGGTCACCCACGATAAATTATAATTGCCTTGCTCTTTGTTAGCAGTTTTATGACAAAAGGAACAACGAAAATATACGTTAAAACATTGCCGAATATATAATAATAGAATTACTAACCGCATCGTCTTCATGCTACTGTGGAGATCCAGAATTCCGATCGATTGCAAGGTGTCATTCCCCACCTCAGCGAAAATTATGAAATGAATTTGAACAGTGTGACACCTCAAAAGTAAAACAAACAATAAAAATATCGTATTACCCGGCTCGGAGAATCTTATCCTTCACAACATAAAGAAAGAATAATAAACGATAGAAAATATATAATCAAAACAAAGAGTTGAGTTACTCGCAGATGTCGCGAAAGATAAATTAAAAAGAAAACACAATAGGTCATCTTTCCCCGGAAAAAAGGTGAAAGAGAAAGTCAGTAAGTTTTACCCAAGATAGAGATAAACTAACACAAGTAAGCCTAAGTGAATCTGTCCTGAGATTCGAAACAGAAGATGGGAAAATGTAGCAACAAAGGTGATTCCGTGTTCTGCCCCATCGATGGGCGTCCAGATCTAGAGAACGAAGACATAAAGAACAATGAAAGATTGAAGTAGATTTCTTTTACACTCTCTCCCAGGTTTGACCTCTCGCGTCAGATAGCTCTCTCGAAGGAAATATATTAATATTTTTTTTATTTCCTGTTTATCTTAAATAAATATATGTTATTTCTTATAGTTGCGTTTCCGAATCAATTCTCCTATCTTGGATCCCTGCGTCACTTACTCGCGATCCCTATTCAAAATTACGTTAAAATTTAGCCAAATTTAGTTTATCAGTTTCTCTAAAAATGATGTATGGCCGTATTTCTTTTTGACTAGCACTGTCACAGGAATGTCCTACTTGAAAATGCTAGATAACTGGCTTTACTTACGGTTATAGCTTGATTTCAACGACTTCATTTTTCAACAAGATGGAGCACCGTGAATGAACTGCGAAATCGGATTACAGCAACAGCAACAGCGACTCCAGACATACATCTGTATGGGACGAATTGTCCTACCATATGGACATACGCCGAGCATCTGCAGGGAGACAGAATCAGCACTTATGAACATTTTATGTAAAAATTCATGTTTAGCTTGTATTATAAAAACAATTCCAAGTTCCTGATTTGATAAATAAAAAATTTATATCCTTTTGAAATCGGATGATTCTTTCTGAAACACCCTGTACTTTTATATCAGTTATTTATTTTTTATACTGATTTTATAAAAGGGGTGATGATTAAAAATGTTTGGGGACTGCTATTATAGACATTAATAATATTGTATAACAAATTTATATAACTTACTATAATTAATATAAGCAATTATAGTATATAATTAATATACTCATGGGAACTTATATTAAATAAACATATAATTATGGCAAATATATTTGATGTTGTATTAAATTAAACATTTAATGCATATAATTATAATAATTATCATCACAAACTTTAAATACAGTATACAGTAATATCTCGGAGTTATTTAATAGGAGGTACCGAGTACATAACATAAGTCGAGAATTACGTAAGTCGGAGTATCTACAGATTCCCAAATCCAAAATTTCAGGTACATATGTACAGTGGCGGACCTACAGCTATCAGGGCCCGGGGCAGAAGTCTCCCTAGGGCCTCCTAATTGGAATGATCACCATACAAAATGGCAACACAAATATATAATTAACATTTATTTGCTCATATCTTGTAAAATTATAGCATCAGCGCTTCTAACATAAACTTTTAAACATAAACACGGTACATTTATACAATAATCATCCTCCCAGAATACAAAGTCCGTTTTTTGTATTCCTACATATAGGTACATATACTTAAAACTTAAGATTCTTCTGAGGCCTTCTGATCAGAGGTTTGGGACGGTTTGTCCCCTCCACCCCCTTAGTACGCCAATGATATTACTGTTGGTTAAGATAGTTTTAATAACCGTTGGAATGCTTGATAAATGTTTAAATCTGCCAAGAATAATGATGGTGTTAGAATATACTTTTACTATACATAGAAAGCACAGCTAAACAAGCGATTTTGAAGTTGTAAATTATCTATAGAACAAATCTTGTGTCCCAAATACTTTTCAATGATTAGTAGGTTAATTGAATTGTAATATGCACGTCAGAATCTCCGTTTTAATACCTTAAAAATCTACAGAATTGTAACTTTTATAAATGTATTCGTTCACAAAAATGAGATATTTAGAATGGATTTTGGCATGTTAAAAGATTGTTGGTGATGTAATACTTCAAAATGCGGTAGTGGGAAAATATAAATACTCACACCAAAAATATAATTCATTAAAATACAATCTAAATAAATAGAATGTTTATGAATCTTTATAAATCCTGAAATTCTGTATAAGTATAATATACAGTATTAAAATGGAAGTATTGTTATGAAAATTTATCTGAACGTGATAGAGTTAGAAGTTCTAATGCTAAAATCGGCTTTATGATGAAATCCAAAATATTCTTAACATACTCTAATGTTTTATGATTTGGTTTCTTATGAGCTTTACTAATACTTACCTTTCTCTGTTTTGTAACTGATGTATTCTCTTATACCGTTATCAGAATAACAACAGTATAAGAAAATACGTAAGTTACAAAACAGATGAAGGTACGTTTAACGGCGGTATAAAAGAATAAATCAGCTATAAAATAGAGAAAGGTAAGTTTAACAACGGTATAACAGAATAAATCCGCTATAAAACAGAGAAAGGTAAATTTAACGTCGGTATAAAAGAAGAAATCAGCTATAAAACAGAGAAAAGTAAGTTGAACAATGATATAAAATAATAAATCATTACTCTCTTTGTTGACTGATTATACTCTCTTGTATCATTGTTATCCTGATAAAAAATCTAAATGTTCTTCATTAAAATTCCTTATAAAAAAATTAACATATTTAGCGATCATTATACCAGATAACAAAAAAACCAGCTAACGACTGATAAATTATACTTGTAATAAAGCAATCTCGTATATCGTTACTATTTTCCAAACAGGATTTTCTGTTACTTCATATACAACCTCTTGAAACAGCAAGAAATAAAAACTAGCAGTAAATATTAAATTAATATCAACTTGTAATACATTAAAACAATTAATGAGTAAACCCTTACTGATAATTAACTAAATAATAAATTAATAATTATTAAGTTAGTTTACAGCAATTGTTTACTCAATACAGATGCTAATTAGCATATAGTAAGGTATATTGAATCTATTATTTGTTGTTTATAATAACTATTATTTGTTTTCCAGTCGATATGCGTAACAAATGTCGTTGCTCATTAGTTTGTTGACACCCGATCAGGTGTTTTGGCGATATTAATCTGTGTCGTCATGAAGACGAAAGAAACTGATTTGATTTTTTTCCATTGTTACGTACTTTGCATAGATAAGATTGACATTGAAACAAGTAATTGAAATAAATAGAGAACAAATTGTTTAATTTACAATAGAATTAAACAACAGAATAGTTCTATTTTTGCGTGAACTCGAGTGTGTTATTAAATTTTTATTTTTTTAAAAATAACTGCGAGATAATTAAATTTTTGCAATTATTGTTGATTAGTTTTAAACAATGCAAGTTATTTAAAACTTCCATTTTTAAGTGCTGCATAATTTTTCCCCCTATTAAAAAATAAACAGAATTTATTGTCTAGTTTAGTGTTAAATGTGTTCGGATATAGTTAAAAAATTATTTTTTTCGTGTTGTTCGATGAAACTTCTTGCGATTTTTCAGTAAAAATTCTTTTGTTTTCGTTGTTAGTTACTCGAAAATGTTTCAGTTTTTTAAAGAAATATTCATAAAATTCGAAGTTTCGGACCAAATTACACGTGTTATGTGTTGGCTATTTTATATTGTTGTCTCGTGTTATATATCAATACTTCGATCGTCGATTATCCTGCATAACTGATTAATTAATGAGTAATTAAGTTTTTGAAAAAAATTATATAAAAAGAAAACAAGACATCTTTCCTCGTTAGACAATTCACAATTGTTGATTTGTATAATAGTTTATATCATCATTGTTTTTACTTAATAGTCCGCTTACGTGTAACTTTGTGATAGATAAAACTTATAAATTGTTCGAACAATTACAAATGTTAGAATTACTGCGAAGAAGAACTGCTATATTTAGACTGTTGTCCGTTAAAAATTGGAAAAAAAGAGGAATAAATGTTTTCTTTCATTGTTCGAACAATGAAGAAGTACCTATTTAATTAAATGTGTTTATTTTTTCCGTTAACCGTGCAGCTTCCAAAAAAAAAATTCTAAACTATTTAGACGAATATAATG
>WUQG02407572.1:0-16681 GCA_011317285.2 Androctonus mauritanicus
CGCAGTCAGGTTACGTAACTCGTCGTCACTCTCCATTTATGACGTCACCTGACCTATCGTACTTGACATTCAAGGACAAGCAGAAGACTATGTCAAAGATATCATTTTATTTTTATCTCGACAAAGGTGGAAAGACTCTTGCAATGTCAATGCATTTTTTTACTTGTTATTACTAATGATGCAAATAATTGAATATTAGAAGTTAATAGCTTTATGAACCGAGATATCTTTTTAATTAAAAAACGATATTTCTCAATGTATATTAATTAATGACAAGCGGCCCAATTACAGAGTCAGAGAGTGTTATATAAATGTAACAAAATTACATATCTGAATTATTGTATCAAAAACTAACAAGTTGGATGTGAGGATATTCGAAACCAAGTTAGTATCAATTAAACCCATTTATCGTTCCCCTGTCACATTTTTTTTCTGTCGCAATCATGATATAAATAGCGTATAACTTATTCTATTGTATTCGCAAGCATTTTTATTTAAGGCAAGAATAATAATATCTATTTATTAAAACGGTATTAACAATTTACTAAATTTGCTATTTTATAGTTAAGATTAAATTATGTAATACTTAATTGATTTATGACATTCTTTAATAAAATTTATTATCCACTTAAAATTAATTACATAACGAATTATTAGTTCATGTAGATATTCAGTTTTATATAAAAATTCAATTTTCCGATAAATTTAAAAGTAATTTTTCGTTTTAATTTTTCATATAAATTAATAAAATTTTCATAATTTTTTTTATTGTTTTAAATTTTGAAGAAAAATGACGAATTCTAAAATATATAAAAAATTTATAAAAATGTTATATTTGTGATAATTTTTTATTAAATAATCATTTATATGAAAATTTTAAAAATATTATTTGTATTTATTATGAAATAATAAATAACAAATTTAGATTTTTGAAATTATATATTTTTGTATATAATTGAATTATAAATCATATGTTTTAATATTTATAATTACATGAATGACACTACTATTTTAATTAAAAACTAATGGATATTTTACTTTATATGAAAACTCATCATAATAAAAGATTTGAGAAGGAATATAATATGATATCGGAGGAATAATTTATTAAGAGTATTTTTTTAATACAAATTAGATGCATAATATTTTGTCATACGATAAAGGTATGACAAATGTTATATATCTAATTTATAATTATACAGTTATAATAAATAAAATATAATTTTCTATACAAATATTATATAATTTTTATACAATATTTGTATAAAATTTTTCACTAAGATATTCATTCTATTATATTCATTAGAAATATAGATATTTTTAAAAATTAGTATTAAAAAAGATGACTAGCAACATATTTATTGGATAAAATAATTTTAATAATTATATGAAATAACTTATATCAAAATATTTATGGAATGATAAACTCTTGGCAGAATACTTAAATCACAATAATTTTCTTGACAACTTAAAAAATAAGCGGACGAATTTACTTTGGCCTTGGTAACACATCAGTAACGGTTAAACGATAAATGTCTTTATTATTAAACGAAAACGGAAAAAAGACTATTTAAAGAAAATTTAAAATGATAAATTTGATACTTATTCAAGAGCCGACTTTGGGAATTTAATATCAAATAAATATAAAGTTATTCAATAAATAAAATTGAGAAAATGTATAATTTTAATCATATTTAAGTTTTTAAAATAAATGAAAAAGAACATTTTAAACACTAATCCTAATTTATATAGTATTATAATTAGCATTAGTGTTATTAAAAGAAAACTTATTATATAGTTATAATAAGTTTTTCTTTTATATATAATGAAGAGTTTATGTAAATTTAGACTCTTTTTTTAAGTTAAATTTAAACTCTTACTTTTTAAGTTTATATAAATTTCATGTTGTATATTCTCTCTTTCCTATTAACGCCATTATAGATAAGCTAAAAATGAATAAAAAAGAAATAATTCAATCAGTAATTTTAGTTAGTTATAATTCTACGAATTCATTTTTAAAGACATTCTTAAACTTGAATTCTTTTCAAATTTATACAAGTGATTATTACAGTATAGTATTTTTATCAGTATGGTAAAAATTATTTTCTAATGTCTATAATTTTTACCATACTGATAAAAATTATAGACATTAGAAAATCTATTTTATTAAAATATTATATTATAAAATTTATACTACATTAGTAAACATATTGTTAAATTAACTTTATTACTTTCTCAAATAATATGATTGAACTGTTATCATACAACCGCACTGTTCGCGCGTTTCCTGCAAACTAATAGACAGCCTGTCAATGACACTTCTCTGCAATACTTATAGATGTTTCTAGTATGGCAAAGATATACGCAGTCAATCGACATTGAAAAGATAATACGGAAAATATCTCTAAAGAAATATATATTATTTGTTAAGTTTATACTACTTCTTTTCATTAATAACAGAAATTACCTACATAAAAACATCATAACTCTTTTTGGATTTATAATTTAAGGAATGCATATATTTGGAGTTTTAATAAGAATAAAAATAATTGTATCATCATCAGACAATAAAAACGGTAATATAATATAAATTTTTATAAGTTTATTAGAAATAAAGTCATTGTTGATTTAAAATAAATATTTTGACTTAATGTCACATTTGTTCTTTACTTTTTCTATGAGATTTTAATAATGCAATTTCTGCATGACGATAAATGAATATATAATAGTGAAATTATAAAAATTAAAGTTCGTAAATTAAAATTTAAAATAGTTTTCAAAATTATCTATTGTATTTCAATTTAAAAATTAAATTTATTGTTCAAAACTGCTTTAAAATTATTACATATTTCTGAAATTCAAAGAGATTCTCTGATATATTTAATTATACTAAAGAACATTTTAACTTTATAATAATTCGATAAATATTAATTTTTATTTTTGTAACTAATCATTTTAAATATCCGTAAAATTTAGTAGGATCTTATTCCTAATTCAAATAGAAACAATCAACATTGTTCCTATTCGAAAGAATTTTGATTGTTCTTAAATAATAAAATCTTCTGATATTTCATAAATTACCGAATAAATTATAGTGAATTATTATCTGATTATAATTAAAGAATATGGTACTATATTTTATCTCTTATTATTTTGGAGATATCTCTAATATATAATAGATTTCCTTTTTTTTCTTTTTTATTTATTAGATAATCGAAATCTAGTATACAGAATATATAGGCATATATATTCTGTATACTACAGAACTACCTATATAGGCTACTGTATATTTTAGTGCATGATAATCTATAATACTTGTTTTAAACAAGTATTGTATATATTTGTAGATATTTTAAAAATAATGTTAAATATAATAAAATTAATGTATTCAAATCATACGTGAGATATATTATTTACCTATATTTTTATAAAAATAATACTGTGATTTTAATATAATATATATATACAGTATATAAATTTAGAAATATGCTTTTTCTATAATGTAATATTTGTGCATTTATATATATCTGTGATACACGAGTTTCAGTTTCATAATAAAGTATGAAATTTAAAAAAATTTTCTGGTTAGGAAACTGATTAATATCAGGTCACATCATATTTGCATAGTTGGCTCGCTTTTCAAAACTAGGTCAGAAGCTGTCACATGTGTAAAATGTAAGCCAAGGAACTTTTCTGACCCTGACTACATAAAAAAATATACAATATTCTTCTTTGTAACATCGAAAGAAACTTCGATTGAAATTTAAGAATAGTTCAAATTTCATGAAATTACTATGTATCGATTTATTTGTAAATTTAAAAACTGATGCGGAGAAGTTTAAGCTAAACATTATGTATCCGGGATATGAGATGTGATTATACATGTATATATATTAATCGTAATGATTTTTTTCAATCTATACGGGGTACGTTGGTTTATTTGGTCACGTGACATTTCCCTTATAGGCCTCCCAATTTTTCCCCATTTCTCAACGTGCCCTCGAGAACTATGATTGCAGCTGTTGTTGCAACGTCGTTTCAATATTCTATTATACACTAACGGATCCAAATTTGATATAGGATCGTATTAAAAACACCTGTGCAAATCGTGCTACCTCTACTGACTCTTTCTTTCCCATTTTCAACATGATAACAATAAAAGCATAGTAGTTAATTTTCAAATTCAAACTAATTTATAAGATATTTTTAAAAAGATTACAGATATGAATTTTATTCTAAAGTTTTAATCATTAAATTTCTTGAACTTTAACTAAGTTTTCCAATTGAAAATTTTTATTAAAATATTTAATAATATATAATAGTACTTAACATTACTATATATTCAATAATTTTAAATGGAAATATATATATATATATATATACTATATATATTTTATGCACATTTAATTTTTATGTTACCAAATCAGAATTCCTGTCAAGGTCAACTTTTTAAAATAATTTATGTAAATTATTTGCAAGTTTATAAAAGGGGAATGCAACTAGAATGATTAAAAAATAAAAAATTCTTTCTACAAAATAGATGCATAGATATTGATGGAAAAATCATCTGATAAATTATAATGTAATATTTTTATATTAAAGTATATTAAATATAATTTTAAAAATATATTTTATCTAAAAAATTAATAACTCATCATCGCATTTAAAAACAGATTATAAAATCTAAAACGGTAATAAATCGTTGTTTAAATTCTTCTATAGAATTGTATTAATTTATTGAACAATTTTTATAAGCTTCGTAATATAATTATATTAAATAAAAGAAAAATTTCATTCGAGTTTATAAACTATTTAATATCTTAAAATTACTATTTTAAATAAAAATAACTAAAAGGAGTATCAACATATTAGCTATTCTAGTTATTAAATTATTTATCTGATGACCTCATTTGCGCATTTAATAATTTTATTTAAACCTATAAATGCAAAAAAGGAAAATAACGAATTTTGATTAGTGTCCAGTTTCTGATAATATAATAGATATCTTGCATTAGAATATATTCTCTTATTCATTTTAAATATTTTTATATATACTTATCATGGATGTTTCAAAAGTATAATTTAAATAGTATAATTTTTTAATGTTCTAATGAAGGTTTAATTGCACTCTAGAAGTATTGTACAATAGAATGAAAATAAATTTCAATGGTTAAAATAACTTTAAATAAACATCTTTTCTATAAATTATAAATAACGAATACAAAATTGATAATAAATCATGAAAATGGAAAGCTTCCCTTCTCCAAAAATCTTTTAGCTAATTTAATGCAGAAAATCTTGAAACTTAATAGATAATTCCTATTCGTAATTTTTTAACTTTTTTTTCCTTTCAAGAGAATAGTTAACTAGTTAATTATTTTAACCTTATTAATTTAAATAAGGTCATTTAAATAAATAAGATATCGTTTATGCATTTTAGATTAGCTCAAATGTTAAGATAGTGTAGTGATAGTTAAATATTAAATTTTAAAAACAAGCTTATTTTACCAAAAAGATTAAATAATAATAATGAAAGATTTTTTAATATGATAACCGCATAATCCGATACAAATACATTTTAATTTTTATATGTTTGATTCTTGATTCTTAATTAAGTAATTTTCTTTTATTTAATTAAATAAGATTCTCTATTGAAGAATTTACATTTTTTTTATTAAATGCGTAAATGAAATGGAAGATTTATAAACGAAGTTATGTAAATATATTAATGTATTAAGATATCTATTTTAAATATCTCAATAATTATCAAAAGAAACCAAAGCGAATATAGTTATGCAAGCAAATTTCACCCTTACTCTGATTATATAATAGAATTTCACTCTTTCATACGTGTCATGACAATTCGCGCCCTCTAGTGAGAAATGAAAGAATGATATAAATACTTAACTCTAGATAATATTATTTATGTTTTTTCTTCACAAAAATATAATTGAAACAAATTTGAGTATTTTTTTAAATAGAATATACGAATTTTATAATTAATGTTATTACTTGTTTTTTATTAATCTTAAATTAATTTTTTTAAATATTTTCATTAGCTTTATCAATTTCTAAAAATGAAGAAAACAAAAAAACATTTAATTCTTTCATTGTAATTTTAAATTATAATAAAATATCAAATTTCTCTTTTATTTAATTGATATTAAACTGAACGAAAGTTATAAAAATTAATAAATTATTTAAATTTATGCATTAGATTCGACTAAAGTATTTTATTAATTGATAAAACGGAAAAAATATTTTGACATTCTTTGAATTTTTTTAAACGAATAAATAAAACCATATCTTTGATTTTGTAAATACATTGATTCAATGAAAATATCCAATAAAAAAAGGAAAAAACTTATTTTTACTAGAAAAGAAACGAAACCAATTTTGCTTTTGCTTTATATTGAAGAAAATGACTCAAATTTAATTTCTTTAAACACTCATGATTCATTAATTAAAAATAATTACTAACACAAAGATGTATTCTATTTTTTCAACGAATTTGTTGATAATCTATTGCATTTTAAAAATTCAATAATACTGCATCATAATTTTACTAGCATTGACTCAGCATCGACAGGGAGATTGTATTTAATTCAATTTTCACTTGATTTATTTAAAATTTTAATAAGGATATACAGTATCTAACTATATATGAATATATTTTTATAATATAAATGTTTTACTAGCTCTATTGTATAGCATTAAGAAAATATTCAAACATCCTTTATACAATTTGCAACGTATCATGATAGCTGATTTATCTCGGAACTTTATAGTTATTTCGTATTAATTAAAGCTTCATCTCTGGTGATTGAATATCAATATTGCATAAATTTAATAAAATAAGATGAAAGTTTTATTTAAAATTTATTTATTATGAGTTATTAATATCAGAAACAAAATATTTTTCACTAATATATAAGAAATATATATTTTATTTTATAGTAAACTGAATAAATAGAGATATATCACAGATAACGTAAGCTATCTGCAATTCTATTGCTTTTATTTTTAGTTTTCTAAATGACTATGATAATTGAATTATTAATTCTCAGAAAACATTTTTAGAGTTTTAATAAAAATTATCATTTTACGTTTTAGTTTTTTAAATTTACTTTCAATAACATGCGAAATCATAAGATTAGATAAATAACAATATGGAATTCATTTATTGTATTTTTAAATAAACATAATATGGAAAATTTAGAAGAAATTTTGTAAATTTTCCGCACTACATTTGAGTCTAGGAAAATTTTTAAATAGAATTTTAAAGATAAGTAAATATTTTTTAGTATAAATCCGAAGTACAATATTCAAAAATATAAAACAGGTTAACAACTTAAGTTTTTAGTTATTTAAAACATTTTTTATTAAAACGAATTCGTTCTCAGTAATTAGAATTTATTCATTATTTATAAGTAGAATGCTTTCTAAGCTCATAAAAAAAAGACAAATTTTATTAAAAAACAAATCGAAACCTCTCAGATGAAACCAATATCTTTTTTGTTAATATTTACCATTGTAAAAATGTTTACTAACTTGTAAGAATATTTTTTTTAATCTGAAAATAGTTCAGTGAACTCAGAAGAGCAAATGTGATTTTTCTAATTATTCGTAGAAAAAAGATAATTTGTGTTTCTGATATAAAAATGTTGTTGAATCTCCGAATCATATGCTATAATTCAATTGCATTTTCCGAAATATTGAAAATGCGACTAATTTATGGAAGTAAAATTCATATACATTATAAGCCTAAATATAATATGAATTACTTCCGTGATTTTGTTTTTATATAAACATTATTATAAAAGAAATATCTTTTAAAATGACGATTTCCCGATTCCCAATGCATTATATTGTATTGCATTCTACTGTATATAAAAAACAAATAAATGTGAATTATCAAATAGAATATTACTAATATAAGTTCTCTCCTTCTTATAATGTTTTAAAATCACAAAGATTAACCTTTGTTGAAAAGATATAGTCAGAATTTAAATATATATTTGGAAATGGAACAGAAATGAAAGTATAATTCTGCATACTAGGTAGGCCTATATCCTCTTTCTTACAAGAGGATACTAACGTGAAAAAATTTCCTAGTTTGAGTCTAAAATGTATTTTCAGTTTAAAATAGATTAATAAAGTTTATGTTGAGTAATAAAGTTTTCATCATATTATATTAGATTTTTTTTATCTATTATAATCATAGTATGTTTAAATTCTAAAGCCAATGGCATATCCGGTTTCGGGATCATTTTATTTCATCATAAATAAAATCAGATCCCAAAACCTAAATTAAACGTCTTTTCTATACTGTTTTATCATTTTTATAGTTATTTTTTTATTTTGTATATTATAATTATAATAATAATTTAACTATAATATGTGGAAAATGGATTATTTTATATATTTTTAAAACTATTCCCTATATATTTTTAATATATTATATAAATTTTTGAATTTTTAAGGAATAACGTCTTCGGCTAAATATACAAGTATAAGATTTAGATGCAAAAACAATAATAATACAATAAAATATATAAAAATCATTATAGGATTAATAATTACTGAAAAGATATACATATATATTCAATAAAAATAATATTTAGTTATGCAATATGAGTATAAATAATTTTTATATAATGGAAATAGATTTTATTTTAAATTTTTTTTGGAATTGACAATTTATAAATTAATACGGTATTTTATGCTTAATTAAATCTCTATAGTTCAATCACTAATCAATAATTATCCATATTTTATTATTAATTATCATTGGATTGGCCAATCTGCATAGATCTTTTATTGGAAAAATAAACTACAGAATACACTTTGCAAAGAGATTGAAATAAATAAATATGCAGTTTCATTTCATCACTTATTTGTGATAATTTCCTTATCTTACATTTATCATATAAATTAGCGTAAAAGTCCTTCGAAAATTGAACTTATCCTTAAAATTAATGCAAACTCCGAGTTTATCTGCTGATCTAAGATAACCAACAGGATTTTAAATTTTTATTCAATTATAAACAAGAAAACGGATATAATTAATAGAATTTACAATTTTAAAAATAGATTTTAATAATTTTTATAGTTATTAAATTATTTCGATTATTATATTCAGATAACGTAATATTCTGCATAAACATTGAAGACAGTTTATGCATTGATTAGTTTCTCATCAAAATGTTTAAATATATAGGCTATATATTAAATTCTTAGTCAAATGTTGCTATTTTAGTTTAATCAACAATTTGAATAAATGCCAAATTAATAAATTTTATTTGCAAGTTTGACTACGTTATTTATAAAACAAAACATTTTTACTTTGCAAATTGCAAACATAAATAATTTTAAATGCATAGTCTTATACTTTCTTAAGAGAGAAAATATTTGAGAAAACTGTTATGTTTATATAATATACATATATAAATAGTCTAGTTTTTACAAATTGCTTGAATGAGCTTTTATTTAATTCAAAGTTATTGGAATTATTTGAAATTACTTAAATTAAAAAAAAAACTAGATTATAAAAATTATGTTAGTCATCTTAATATATAGAATAAGAATTGGAGAAAATTTCTGAATATGAACTATTTAATGTAAATTTAAAATTTCTGAGGATCAAATGTATCATGATTCAAGTTTTAATTATTTCCTTTATTAAATTATCATTTATTTTGTTAGATTCGATGATCGCTTCTACTTTTTGTGTTATGTAAAATTTCTTGCTTACTTTTTCGCTATTCATTCGAAAAATTAAAAAAAAAATTTTACTTCAATTCAGGGAATAATCCTATGAAATCGCAGTGGGCCGGATAAAAATTATATCAATCTATAAATACAATTAATAATAATATAGACCATTACTATAATTAATTCAAATCTTTTTTACATATAACCTACATTTAAATGTGTGCCTTAAAATAATTTATTAGATAGAGTAATAAAAAAATAAAATAATAAATCATTCACGTGAAACAAAAGTTGCGTTTATATACTGAACTGTGTGTTTTCTCTTAAAAATTAATACATAAGGATTTACTTCGGAGAGAAGTTTTTCTATTTAAAATTAAGAATTTGCAATTATTTTATAATTTTTACCATAAATGTTAAATATTCATTAACGATATAACAAATATAGGCTATATATATATATATAGGTCTATATATAAAAATTAAATCATCACAATTGAATTATTTTAATATGTTTATTTTATCTATTCATTTCCATGTGCAAATTAAAATCCTACTTCTTAAGAATTATTTTTTTATAATTTAGAGATAATTTATTATTAATATTTATTTCATAATATAAAATTTAAAGAAATGCTTGATTAACAAAACTGAATTATCGGTTAATTTAAAAATTTTTTTATTACAGTATTCAGTTTTTAAAACATAATATGAAGTTGAGAACAGATTATTCACATTCCAGACAATGAAAGTTGTAAGAGTTTATTGAAATTAGGTAAAATAGATATGAGTATTTTAACTATTAATTGTAGTTCTATGAAAAAAAAAAAAGAATAAATCAACAAAAGTCTATACAATATATTGTATGTTTCGTACTTTATTTAGGATTAATTCTACTAAATATTGATGTTTCAATTTGAATTTCGAAGAAAAATAAAATAATACAGTAATATTTTTGTATAATATAGTATTTATTAGTAAGATATTAAAATAATCTAATGCAGCTATTCTTGGACACCAGATGATTTTAGTACGGCTACAACAAAATATTTTTTAGTATATGTTGGAGATAAGAAAATATTTGCTATCATATATTAAATTCCTATTTATTGTGTTTATTGTTATTCTGTTTAGAATAAATTAATTTGTTTATTCCACATATTAAAATAATAAATTTTCATCATATTAAAGTTAAATTAAGTCGTTCAATCAAGTCACAGAATTTCATAATATACTAGAGCTGTAACTATTCAGAGCCAATCAAGGACTAGCGAATATCCATGATTACTCAACAAGAAGAATGAAGAATAAATTTCAATAATAGAGCCTTTTCTGAAAAATCTAGAAATATGGATATGGAAATGAACTCAATCTTTTAGTTGGCAGGCAAATGCTTTAACACGCTACCATCAAGCGATTACTAAGAAAAAGATCAGCGACTTAATTTTTTTCTTAAGTAATTCTCTAATCTAGTGAATTGCTTCTTTCAAATTGACTCCGATCAGTTGGATTTATTATTTTTTTATTTTCTGCATAGTACAATTGATATATTTATCTATGATATAAAATATTTAAAAATTTTATTTGTTATTTTTATAATACAAAAAATAATTCTGAAACTGTTTCTATTTATTCAGCATATCTAAATTTTTACAGAAAATAATTTAACTAACTTATTCAATTTTTTGCCCTAAAAGTCAAGATATAAATTAAAAATTTTAAACAACCAATTCATAATTTATAATATAAGAAATTATACAATTACGTAACGATTTTTAGTCAATTACACTTTTCTGCGATGTTTAAAATAACACTCAATTTTTTTAAAAAGTATCAGAGAGTTACTCATGAAGGATCAACATGAACATTTCGCGATATCTTTCATTAATTTATAAACTGAGACAAATATATGAAATGAATGCTGAATTATTCCAAAATTAATATTCATAAAAAATGCTTTATCAAATAACTATTTCATAGAAAGTAGGCCTACATAAATCATTCATATTTTATTAAAATAAAAATAAAGCTGATTTCATTCAGTTTTATAGAATTAATCACAGAGTTCTCTTTAAAAACAATAATTTTAAATTTTTAAAATTAATTTAAACTGATTTAAATAAGTGAAATAAATTAGCGGTATACTGAAACATTTATTAGTTTTAATTTTATGAAAAATATAAAGATCATATTTTGACAAATATAAGTTCAATTTATAATTATGCAGTTTAATTATGCAAAAATATACAAGTCCTGCTGTAATTCAATAATAATAGTACTAGTATTCATTTCAAACAAAAATATAAAGTCTTCTTTGAAGAGGCTGTGTTCCCGGTTAACTAAGTAACGACAAAAAGTTTCCGAAAAATAAATATTTAATAAACATATGCTAAATATTTACTCAATAGTTAAATGCGATCAATAAAAGTTCACAAGACTAAACCAATGTCTTCGTTGACAATGAAATGTATTCGTTATTTGAAAAAAAATTTTAATATACAGTAATAAGTTCAATGTTTTTTTATAAAAGTTATACATGATAAATAGTTAGCACATTATTTTAATTTGTGTATATGAAAGAAAAACATGATCTTTGGCATTTAAAATTTCCATTAAAAAATTTGCATATAATAATTAAATGATAATAGTGGCAACTTTATTTGTAAATTTTGAATAGATAACTTAAAATTTGGAAGTATTACTTAATGAAAGAATAATTTAAATTTTGAAAATTTCAGGAATTTTTTCACATTTGAATAAAAGATGAATATGACTCACATCATGCAGAAGCTACAGTAAGGTAAGAATCGTTTTAAAATCAAATCACCTATTCTTCAACCTGATTGAATAATAGATCGGAAATAAAGCATTTCCGACCTATTATTCAATTCGATATCAATTTTGGTGAATATTTATTCTTGTTCTTTTTCATCTTGTTACAGACTTGAACACTAATCAAGACATATGTTGACTAGTTATAACGGGATGAAACAATATATTTTACAAATCAATATTAATATTGGAAATACATTATGAAGTAAGATATAAATTGATAGATAGCACATATTATCAAGTACTATATTTTATTGCAAAAAAATTAGTTACTAGAATAATTTAGATATTTCTTTTACAATTATCCTTAAGTAGACTTATTAAAAGATTTAAAATAATATGATTCGATAACTTATGAATTATCTAATGTAATGAAACTTATTCATATTCAAAATAGAGAAAATTAATTGAAATAATTTAATATAAAAATCTCATTTTCAAAGAAACCTTAATTTGGAAAACTACACTTTTTTCTTATTTTGGATCTTTTCGGTTCTTTTGAAATAATACTTTTGCTACAAATCTATTCCAAGAATTTAACTGAAATTAAAAAATTTGTTTCTTTTTGTTTTATTATATCAAAGTATCTTATTATTATTCATACTTTTCATATAAAATCTGAAGCTACCGCGAAAACTTCGCTATAATAAAACCATAAAATTTTCAAAAAATTAAAAATTAAAATAATTATATACTTTCTATATCTAAATTTATTTAAATATTATATATAATTTATCAGCATCAATTAAATAAAACAATGATTTATAGTTTAAAATTACTGTATTGCCAAAAATATATTCCGATAAATTACATGAATTTATTAACTTTCGAAAATTCTTCAAAGAATAATGAATATATATATTATTTATACATTATATGCATATATAATAGCTTATTGATATTGTACTAATATAATTTTAAAATTAATGCAATTTAAAAAAAATATATTTTTCTTTTTATATCTTACAGAAGTTACAGTAAATTCAGAAATAATTCAAGTCTTCATTTTTGAGAAAAATGGATGAAATATAATTAAAAAATTAAAGAGATATGCTTTAAAATAATTTTTACAATAATTCTAAATATTTTATTTATGTCTAAATATAATTTTTCTCAATAAAATAAAATTGTTATATTTTTAAATGTAATAATTTTAATTGAATAAAATATTAAACTTAATAATTAAGTAGGCCTACAGTATTATTTTAAAAAAGCATAAAATAAATCATCTATATAAAAATATTCTATTAATCGTAAAAATACGATATTTTCATCAAAATTTTGGTCGAATTAACTGATACCTCTGCATATGACATTACATTAACAGAATATTCTGTAGATTTAAAATATTGTAATTATGCAAATTTAAAATTATATGTATATGAATTATTTGTTTTTTTAATAAATTCTTTAAAAATCCAAAATTAAATATAAATAAATATGCGATAAATTTCATAAACTTATTGCGTTATCACAATTTACTTCATATTATATTTATTAAAATTTGTTTAATCACATATTTCAGTCTAGAAAAAATATCAAAGTTCGTATCATTAGAAACATTAACATAACTCCTTAATGAAAACATGTACCATTTAAAAAGATGTGAAAGAGGAGGAGAGAAATGATTGTGCCCCCACTATAAATTCGGCGCCGCTGTTGCTACTTAGAGTTTCGTAAAATGAAAGACACATGTTGAATTCTTAATTCGTCAGTGTCTAAAATTATCTCCTATTATATATCATTTCATCTCCTATTATATATCGCTTCGTACGGGAACGGTGGTTCAGTGTCCCTGACCTTTAACGACCTTGTACTTGTCATAAATCAAGAAAAGGTGTGGATGGAATGAAAACGTCATCAAATAGTTCTTATTTTCAACGTTTCTAGCAACTTTGATAAAGCTTATACATATATATCGATGAAATTAATTGTTTCATATCTTAAGGAACTGAAAATTTAAGCCAACAATGAAATAAAAGGCAAATGAGAACTAAGACTTCTTTATAAGTAACTAACCAAAAGAATTTATGAATTAGTATCGTTATTCTATTTGAATATCCTTTCAACGCATCAAGTGATTTTTATCACTAAGCATGTCAGCCTGTGGCCTCACTTTCCCTTCCAAAGTATCAAAGACATCGCTTGTCCAACCTTTAAGAGGGAAGAAAGGTTATTTCTTTATTTAATGATAACGAAAAGTAACGGGTAGAAAGTTCAATCAAGAATAAATCAACAAAGCTATTTAAGTCAAACGAAAATTATTAAAATATGCAATTTTTTTAATCGGAAAAAATAAATTTTTATAACATTTCTTTTAATGAAATAATTAAAATATAATTTCTTTAGAGCATTGACCTCATTCTATTTGTGTTGATTTTATTAGGAAAATCTTACATATTGAGATATTTCGAAATAATATTTGCGTATTATGTATAATGCAAATATGCTTATTTATATATGAGAGCTTAAAATTAAAAATTTAGGAGTGTAATATATTTTAATAATGTCAACTGTTTATTTTATTCCAGATAAATGTTGTATACAAAACCCTCACAATCTTTGACATGGAATAAGTCAATTTGTGGCATTCAGTTATTGTATAGTATACATTACATTACTGTACAGTATTTTCAAATTTGTTTGCATTATCTTTCGTAAAAGCAGTTGAGAATAGTTTTGCACGCGTGCCCTCTATTTGCTATTCTCGCCTTTCATATTTATTTAAAAATGCTTTTAAATAAATACTATACTTTTAGCTTTTTTTTTTTTTTTTACATTTTTACGATATATTTTTCATGTAGTTCTAAAATATTCGTATTAATATTTTAAAACTACTGTATACCTATTTAAAACTACAAAGAACTGAAATACTTAAATAACGATTAAAATAAAATTTCCCCTAATATCTGTAGTTTAATTTTAATATTATTTACTTATACAGTATCTAAATTTTTGTTTTTATTACTTTATACTGTATTTAATTTAAAATTTAATTCTTCAATTCAATAAGTTGTTTAATAATTTGTTTAATACTTCTAAATCTTAAACGATAGATAAATTTGATCGGACTTACCAAAATTAGATATATAATTTACTTTTTTAAAAAACAGTTTATCATTTTTTTTCAATACCGTATACACAAATCCAACTTTAACAATTATGACGTCACTAACAAACTATCGTCTGCTGCTAGTTAATCTGAAAATGAAATTCCGTTAAATGTGAATAATTATAAATGTGAATAATTATAAATGCAATTTAATATTCATACATTTATAAAATGAAATTTTACATACGCCAGATATATTTTTAAGAAATTAAATAGAGAATAAACGATAAAATCCACCGGTCATATAAAAAAAACCAAACGACATTTTGCTACTGTACTACGCATGCGCTAAATTAAAAATTTTATAATTTAAAATTAATAGAATTTAAAGTTTTTATTGTAATTAGCTTTATTATTATGTTTTACATTACTAGCAATAAAACTTTAATAAAACAATGTATAGTGATGGAATTAATTTAAAATAAAGTATATGATTTATTGTTGGATTTATGCCGTTAAATAAAGAAGAATTTTATCATCGATAGTTATAAAATATATAGTCATCGAAAATTTAAAATCTACTTATTTTAATAATAAACTGTATAATTAAATCAATAATATGATAATTTTTTTAGTAATAAAGCGATATATATAAAAACCATGAAAATTTAGATGATTGTTTTTTACATATTTTTGAAGATTCTATCCATTTTTCTTAATAAATCAAAAAATATATATATTAAAATATTATTACATACGAAAAATTAATAATTTTTATTTCTAATTTTTATAAACTTGATATTTAAATCCATATTTAACTGCCAATTATTTTTATTTGGAAAAAATATCAAAATATTAACATTTATTTATAAGAAATTATTATTTTAAACTTTTTTTTAATAAAATTCTAAAAAAATTAAATATTTATAGATTTAAATTTAAGTAAAAATTTTCGAAGAAGAAAATTTAACAGATTTAAGTACGAATTATGAAACTTGCATGTTGTTTAAAGTAGACCTACTTGTACAATGCATAAAATTCTCAAAAAGTCTTGACATATAATATCAAGTAAACAGATTGATG
>WUQG02407583.1:0-16681 GCA_011317285.2 Androctonus mauritanicus
CATTGAAAACGTTTGCATCCAATAAAAGTTAATGAATGCCTAATTCGTCTCTGCTGTCAAGTGCTTAATTTTACATAGTAATTAAAACAGGAATTGGCAATTCTGTTCTGTTAAAGATTCATTCCAGAAACTGCTATATCTTGGATTTCAAAACGAATTTTCAAAATGGTGGCATGTACTGGTTTAAATACTGTATGTGGAGAAATATAATAATTTCATCATTCATTTTTTTAAAGCCTGTACCAGATAGAAGTGCAGTCCTTTTGGAAAGTTTTCTCTACTCATCGTCATCTTTCTATTGATATTATTTTCATTCATATGATGCTAATGTAAAATTATAGCTTATTTTTTTTCAAATGATAATTTACTTTATATAATACTTTTTTTATATACATGTGCAATCTTTATGAAATAAAAAGTGCAAGCAGGTAAAAATAATAAGATTTTAACATGATTTTTCATATGGTTTATTGTATTACTTTTGGTGATTTTTTTTAGGTATGGAACCAATCTTCTATTTTCCAGCAGTATATTGATACAATATATTTTTTTACATGAACTTTTTTACACACATTCTTCAGGAATGTACCTATCATGTAAAAACAGAATTAAGTGTAGTTGTGAAATTAATTTGTAACTTTCTCATAAAAATGTAAAAAATATCCAGTAAATATGCTCATTAAAACGATTGGTAAAATTACAAAAATTAAATTTTCCATAATACAAATCTTGACTATTCTTTTGGATTATATTTCTTTTAATATCAATAAATTGAAATTAAACAATCTACAATATTCAAATATACTGTTAAGTAATATCAAATTTTTCATTATAATAATTGAAAAAATTATACTTACATCAAATTTGTAAAATAATTTATTAAAATAGCATTAGGGAGCATTCATAAATTATATCACACTAAAAATTTAAACTGTCTACCTTTTTACTATCAATTTTGAAACAATCAATCACAGTTTGTGAGTAGAACCAAGGCATTTATTAAAGAATCAATGGATTCTTGCAAACTAGTGCCTTCAAGTTGAAAAGTCTTTATCAGCAGCAAAAATACACAGAAATTATGAATGAAGTTACATTGAACATAAAATAGAACACAATTCAAAAATTCAAATATACAAAAGTTTACAGTAACTATAACCATGGCAATGCATTATAAAAGATTATAGAAATTAAACTGCATTACTTATCACATTAAATTTACAAAATTAAAATTTGTAAATATGTAAAATAAATATGATAGTTATAAACTTAATATGGATATATGCATATACAGTGCATTCCGCTTAATTGGACCACATCAAGACCAATGAAATTTCGACCCATTATGCGGCTGCTCCCATTATCCAAAGTTAAAAAAAAATCCAAGTTCACAGAACCTTTTACACCAGTAGTTGTAAAATTTTGTCACAAAAATATGACACCCTGAAAAAATAGTCACAGTATTAAATAAATAAAGTAAATGTTTATTGCATTTTATTTAACTTACATATCATTCTAGAACACTAAAGTTTAAAACAAAACAGTGGAACAATAGAAGCAATTAAAAGCACACAACAGTTGTATAATGGAAGCAATTAAAAGCATATATAACTGACTTGCAACTAATGAAACATTCAACTGTGCTTTATTATGAACTTATCCAATATTGATTGATGTGCACACTCAATTGACTTCTTATGGATAAAATCATAGCATTGATCCAGTTCAGCATGGGACTGTTTTAGTTTTCGTCATGCATAAAATCAACTGTTATAATTAACATTTCTTTTGTTGACATTATTACCAAGTAATTGATGTCATTAGTGTTTACAGGTTATGTGCACAGAAATGCAATGCTTTCAAATCTCACAGCCCTGTCTCACAATATCTTGAATGAGTCTGAACTGATTCTGCTGGTTCCATTATTCGGTGATCCGATTAAACAGAATACACTGTATCTAATGAAATCAGCCCATACTTGCTGCTGCCACAAGTCACATTATATACATAAACATATGCTAAGTTATAATATTATAGAAATACAGTTTTCAACTTACAACAGGTTGCATAAAAAAATTTTGGTTGTAGTTTGAATCCATCATAACTCAGAATACTATTTTCCATAGGTGCAATGTTATAAATGGAGATTATATTCTCCAATCACCAGAACTCAGAATATTCAATATGCTTTTAAAAAGTAGTAGCATACTAAGCATAATTGACCATAAACTGCTTCTACTACCTCATTGATCCAACTTAAATATTCAACTTAAATATTCAATAAATAAGCACTTTTAGCAGTGGGAAACTCTTTAATGGAATTAAACAAATGTTTTTGGCATATAGCCTTTTTCAGGTTCTATATAGAATAGAATATCTTGTTAAAATTTAAAAAAACAATAATAATAAACAATGGTTAGAGGTGTATGTTGACAAAATTAAATTAATACAAAAGAATAACACAAAATAAATATCTATAAAAACAGCAAATAAAACAGCAATCATCTTTAATATTAAACAGAATTAAATGATGATCATGGTGAATATGAGAATTATATTTTATTAGGGGCGGGGAATAAATTCTCAATAGCATATATTCATGCTGTGGAGAATTGTTGAATAGGCTTTTCATTTAAAATGTTTTCAGTTTTCTTCCTTGTGGTGATTTCCAATACCTCCAAGGTCATGGCTTGGTTCACTATATTCAATGATCTAATTATTTTAGCTTGATTCCAGTCTATTTGTAGGTCATTAGAATATGCTTCTATCGATAATGCTGCTGTTCAGTTTCCCATCTTAGATGTCTCTTTTAGGCTTATCTAGCCTTTGTTTGAGAGTTTGTTTAATTACCCCAATTTATGCTGACTTTTTGTTGGTTTTAGTGTTTTCTACTAATATTTTATAAACCCTACTTCTCTGAAACTTGTTTAAGGAGTCTTTATCATTTCTTATGAAATTAAAGAAGGTTTGCCCTCTTTTAACAGCAATTCTCTTATTACAATTTTTGGTTAGTTCATTAACAAAATTAAATTCACTCAAATTGTATGACACGAGTAAAAAAAATCTGTTTGGGTTTGTGGATTATCTTGTTCTTGTTTGTTTACCCTAGTGTTTTTCAGGTTCCTTTTTAACTGAATTTAGAATGTCTTGTTAGTAATTAACTAAGTTTTATTAAGCAATACTTAGTAAAAATTATAATTTAATTATTAAATAACAGATGGTGGCACAGTAGCCTAAATTAATTAATAATAATTAATTTGGAAGTTAATTCAATAAAAAGTCACTAGGAGAGAATTGGCTGGTTAGGATTATTTAGATTGTGTAATCCCCTAAGTTAAAATTGAATTATAATTACTGAGTCCTCTGCAAACATAAAAATACAATAAATAACAAAATAAAATAATTACTAACAGTGATACAGTACAGAATGATCAACATTCAGCAAGGACAAGAAGAACTAATAGATGAAGATGGATGGATGGATTTATACAGACCAATGATTTATATAAAATTATAGTGAACTGATACTAACTAGGTGGCATAATATTTTCATTTCCTGGCCTACCCATTTTGAAAACCTCTCTGGAAGTAGACACATTGAAGCAGAATACTACTACAATTACCAAGTTGTTATTCTATAACTAAACATTTTGAGCAATAAACCTAAAGTATTTCTTTTGTCTGTTTCTGTGTCTGTCTGTCTTTCCATGAGGTCAGCATATAGTCAAACCTTAAAATTTATGGCACAGAACATCAATAATTTTCCATACAATTTCATATTTACATATATAATCATAGTTTATTATTAAAGATTAATGAAACTGCCATATATCATTTATTTCAACATCATGCAGCTAACATTGACAAAAGTTTAAAATGCTTCATATGATTGAAGATTATAATTTAATACATATATTAAGTTTTTAGTAACATATTGCTGTTTTGATATTCATAATTTTTCAATCATTATTATTATTGAAATTTTTTAAATATGTCTATGCAGTAATCATTCTATATTATAGTAGCTGTTTCTTTATTAGATGAAGAATCTTTAGTGATTTAAGAAGTTATATATTTAATTATTATTATTATAATAAATAGATAATATTTTTAGATTACTTCAAATTTTTCATTTAATAAAGAAACAGCTACTATAATATAGATTATTGCGTAGCATATTTAAAAAATTCCAATAATGATAATTATTGAAAAATTATAATAATAAATCTCTCTCTCTCTGGTTCTATAGGCCACAGGGGCCCATGACCACCTTAACAGCTGACCTCCAGTCCATTCTATCCTGCACCATCTCCTTCCAGTGTTCCCCATCCAGTCCTGCTTCCTTGAGGTCCCCTATGATTCCCTCTTCCCATCAGAGCGGTGGTCTTCCAGTTGGTCTTTTCCCATTAGGTTGGCCATTCATGATGCACACTCCTCTGTTCTCCTCTGCTCTAGCTGCATGTCCAGCCCACCTTAGCCTTCTTGCTCTAATGATCTGTATAATATCCTGATTATTGTATTTTTCCCTTAGTTCTCTGTTATGCAGGATCCTCCAATTACCTGTTTCTTCATCTTTCTTTGGACCAAAAATTTTTCTTAAGATTTTATTTTCAAAAGTTTTTAATCTGTCGGTAATTAGTTTACTTAGTGTCCAAGTCTCGCATCCATATGTGGCTATGGGTAAGAGTATAGTTTTGTATAGTTTCAATTTAAGATTTGTAGAGATTTGTTTAGAGGAGAAGAGTTTAAGCAGTGAGTAGTAACATGCATTGCTATGTTGTAATCGTGAATTAATTTCTTCCTTTACATCATTCCTGTTGTTAAGGTTCCCAGATATTTGAAGCGGTCGACTTTCTCAAATTTCGATTTCATTGTCTCTATTCCCATTTACTCTCGACAGTAACATGTATTTTGTTTTGTTGTTGTTTATTTTGAGACCCATATGGCATGCCTCCTCTTCAAGTACTTGTGTATTCATTTCCATGTCTGTAAAGTTTTCAGTTAGAAGGCATATGTTGTCAGCATATGCCAGGAATTGATGAGTGCCATTTAGTTGGACTCCCTTCTCCCTTCTCAGTCTGTTGGACTTTTCTAAATCTTTTCTAGAGGTAAGTTATGTTGATTTCAAGTACAGAGATTTAAGAACATTAACTAGAAATAAAGGTATTTATTTCTAGTTAATGTTCTTAAATCTCTGTACAGTACTGACAAGAGACTAGTTGTATAGTCCGAAAACGTTTTACTGTAAATAAAACTTCTTTGCTGTTGTGCTTGATTTATCTTATACAATAAATATTTTGTAAATTCTTGCTCCTAAATAAAAACTGATTATAAACTTTAAGCATAAAAAATTATCTAAACTGTTTCTTTTAATAATACTGGCATATCCCAGAATTATGACATTTTAGTTTCAGACTGATAGCATAAGTCTAAACACTTGTTTTTTTTATTTATCAATGCATGTAATGTACTGCAACTGTCATACATTCGTAATTAACATATTTAAAGCATTTATAACTAAAAGAAATACTGTAGGCCTTATTTCAAAAAAGTAAGCATTTTTTTTTCCAAAAACATGCTGCTGAAGAGCCATAACTTCAAATCATATACTGAAACTTTTGGGGAATAGTGGAAATTCAAAATGACATAAGTCCAAGTGTTATAAATTGAGATGCTGAAATCTGAGATATGACTATACTTCTAATAGGGGAAGATAGGGCAAAATCAGATACCTTAACTTTGAAATCACATATTTTTTTAATTTGAACAGAAAAATTTTCAAAATTATGTTATTAGCTTCAATAGTTGTTAATCTATAAGGAACTATGAGTTTTTATGTCAAAAGTGTATTTATTCCTTAGGTAGGGGGTTTTCAAAAAAATGCAAATACCCAGTTTTGCTCCATGGGTGGGATAAAATTGGGTGCCTATTTGAATATATGTAACAGTCCACATTTTCAAAATATTTATTTATAAAAATTTAAAAAACACTATTTTTCTTATTTTAGCAACAAAAGTCACATATAAATGTGTCATTCTCTTCCTCTGTATTTAAATAAGCTACATGGTCCTACTGGCATGTGCAACACTGGATCTATCCTTTCTTTGATTTGGAATGTGCATATAGTTCATTATAAAATATGCAGGCTTCAGTATTTTCTTCCTCTTCTAAGGACAATTCTTTATTTTTAATGTTATTTTTTCACTTTTCTTAACCTTCTTTATTTCCTTTTTCCCTTTCATTTGCTTTTATGATTTCCCCTTTTGTGTCATTGATTTTTGTGGTTTAAAAAAGCCTTCTTATCTTTTTTTCAAGTATACCGGGTACTGAAGTATGAAAACTACCAGTTTTGCCCCACCACATTTTAATAAAAATGACATATCTACATTCAATGATGCAATAAAGTATTGATTAGTGTTAAAATATTTCTTAAAAGTTAATGAATATAGAGGAATATTTATTGATAATGATTGTTCGTATATATGGCACTACAGAATGGTATATGTTAATCATAAAATAAAATATTTCAGCACAAAAATTTTAAAGCATTTTAGCAAAATAACTAGCTTGTACCATCATCTCCAATTCAGTTCCTACTGCATAATCATGATTTAGAAATAATTTATGAGTTTGATGCTAAATTGCAGCTGTCATCATGGAGATACAGGGGCACTCAGTTTGACCCATCTATCTGGTTTTACCCTACCTTCTCCTACTGAAAAACATAAAACTTATATATAAAGTATATTATAGAAACTATATAATATTAATAAATTCTGTATTTAAACAATTTAATTTATTTCTTTAAATATATGTGTATTGTCTTATAATTTTTTACTGCAGACCTTTTTCTTATAAACTATAACATAAAACCAAAAGATAATATTAATTAAAGATATTGCCAGTTTATGTAAAATATTAAAATGTTATCAAGACTAAACTTAATAAATTTTTTGTATATATTAATCCACACAAAAATGAATTGCCAATAATTTCTTTCTTTCTGTTTTATTGCAGATTCTATCTGGGAAAATATCAAGCAATGAAACCATTATAAAGCCCATCATATGTCACTCACACATATTAGCTAGAAAGCAAATGATAGAGATATAGGTAGTCTTGGATTCTTTTTGAAAAATTCTGGAGGTACAGAACTAAAAAAAATATGAAAGAATCTATCCCAGAATTTTATGATGGAAGAGATATCTTTCTATACAATACTAAACTTAATCAATACAATACTAAACTTAATCAGCAATTAAGTTTAGTATTGTTAACATTCAGTAGAATAAATAATATTTTGTAATTTATCTATTTATAATATTTTTCTGGTTATAATGCAATGGATTGATAAAAATCTTTAATTAATATTTCATACTTATTGCTGAATATCATTGAAAATAATAGCAATACAAAAAAATTCTCTTTATAAAGATAAATCAATAGAATATATCCCTATAAAAAATTATTTTCTTATTTGAAAAAATAAAATTGATATCTGTTACTACATGTAGAGCCATATTTTAAAATTTCAATCATGTTTTTCAGCATCAAATACTGAGGGAATCTAGTTAAAAAAATTTTTTTCAATCCATTAAAGTATCTGAGGAAAAAAAACAAATTTTTTTTCTATAAATATAAATAATTTATTTATTGAGGTGATGTATGAATATATAAAAGGAGGTAGTATTTAAGTGAATCATCAAACTATTAAGGAGTTAAAATATAAAGATTAAATAAACAAAATTGCTTGATAAGGATTTTATTCTTTTTACTTATTTTCATAATCAAAAGAAAAAAAAATCTAATTTACAAAAAAAATTTTAAATACAAAAAAAATCTAATTTGAATTTTTTTAAGATGTATTAATACAAAAAAAATGAAAATTTTCTATTTTCCTATAACTTACTTAAATATAAAAATTTTCATCAATGATATAATATTAAGTTTTGTATAAATAATTAAATAATTTGTGAAAAACTTAAAAATTCCATACTAAATTAATAAATAAAAACTAGATAAATTCATCTTCAAAAATGAAAGTATTACAAAATAAATAGTCTATTCATTTTTTGCCCATAATAATTAACAATAAGATCAATAGTATAAACTGATAGTCTTTATAGCCCTTCATCTTGAAAAATAATGACATAGTAACTTGGTTTGTTTAGCTTTGGTAAAATTCAAGGGCACCCACAATACAGGACAAACACATTGTTTTGCTGTAAAGATGAATAAAAACTTTCTATAAAAAATTGTTAACAAACAGAAGCAAGTTATATATTTAACTTAATTAAAATTCAAATACTCCATCACTCATAGTCTTTTATCAATGCTTTTATTAAGTTAAATTCTTAATTATGTCAACTTCCTAATTAGTCCGGTCAATTTTGCAAATTGTTTTTAATTTATATTTCACTTTCAGTTTTGAAGTTATTGTTAATAATTTTTGATATAAAATAAAAAAATAAAAATTATAAACCCAAACAACTTTTTGTCAACTTATATCTTGTCTTAACCTCTTTGGTCACTTACATTCACGCTTACAATAAAGCAAAATTCGTAAAGTGCATATAAAATATAAAAGAAGCCTTTCCAATTTTTTTCACAAGAATAAATTTTTTAAATAATTTATTGATTATAATTAATTATAATAAAAAATTATTGCCCTATTATAGCTTAACTTAAAAAATAATTGAAAAACGGATTAATTTCAATTAAATAAAATAACACAATAAAAAAAAACGGAATATTCAAATTTAATACTATATAATTATATATATACATATTTAATTTGTATTTATTTTTATCTATAAGTTTTAAATTCATCATAAATCCAAATATTTATAAACAATATAAAACATTTTCATTTATTTGATAAAAATCCATCTTAACAAAACTTTTTATAATGTGATATAAAATAACGCAACTCAGATTCTTTATTATGATTTATTTTAACTTTTTTATTATAACTTTATTAACTACGATTTGTATTCACGGTGTAAATATAACTCCTTCTTATGTATTTACTCCCAACTTCAATCTTTTTGACATTTTCTAGTATCGATCCAATGTATCTATATCGTGCACATTAAAAAAATAAGAATTCGAATCTGAATTTTTATTTAGAACCAGCATCTCAAGAAACTATTTTTCTATGTCACAAGAACTTTTACGAACACATGCACACAGAATTTGTTGTCATTTCATTCAATTAATGAATATTAATGGTGGAGTGAATACAGACACGAAAAACATTAAATCAAAAAATTATCGTTTTTAATCAAAGAAAGCAGCAATAAGCCTAACGGTAAAAAAAATAATATTTTTTTTTGTCATTGAAACGACGTATTTGATGTTTGCTATCCATTTTACGTTCGTCCCGCGTCTTTGAATCATGACAATCGATAACATCTATAAAATGAATTGAAAGGTAAAAATTCTTACCAACCCGATCTACGCCATACAAAAACTAACTAAACCAAGATGGCTGACACAAAGGGCGGATTTGGCAGATCGGTCAGTTCACGAGTTCACGAACTGCAAGGCGCGTGCACGACCCGACATCTACCGAATCAGATAGCGAATATTTCCGAAAGCAGCCGATCTTTCACCAATCAATATCAAACGTTTACAAGTTATAAAAATATCAATTTTTTCTAACTCTTGAATTTATTTTTGTATTTCGGAAACAATTTATCGTTTTCTTTATTATTTTTTACATTGACTAAATTAGAAATGAGATACGCCATTAATTCAAAAAACATTTTAAACAAAGTTTTTCTATATTAACTTAAAAGTTATCAAACAAATGTATGCGGTTAATTTTAGTTAATCGCATATATTTTTCTTTAAATTCCTATAGTTTTTATACGTTATATGACTGTTATTTTTCCATAAATTGCTATATTTATTTAAAAAGTTTAAATGCTTTGCTTATTAAAGTCGATATAGACTACTTTTAAAGTATATATAGGCCCTAAGTATAAAATTTATTCAATAAAATACTGTATAATACAGTTTTATATACAGGTATATATATATATATATATATTTTTTAAAAAATCTAGCAATTTCCATAGTTAAATTTACTTCCCTATTTGAAATTTATGCATAACTTGAGGGAAACGAAAGGTAGACTGTAGATTACGCATTAAGTTCGGTAACCAAAATACATCTTAAAGAATCGTAACAACTGTTTAAATTATTTAACTTTATTCGTTTATTAAATAGAAAAACTTTTAAACTTTAAAAACCAATTTTCATAGTTAATTATAAAATCTTGTTTGCTGTTTATTGAAAAAATAAATAAAAAAAAATTAATTTTTTCATTCTATACTTTTTTCCTTACAAAAAAAAAAAATTATGCGATTAAACTTTCTCACTTTATTGGGGAAAATTCTATATAAATTTATTCACGAAACAATTCGATTTTAATTAATAAATTAATTTTTAATTAAAAATTTATCGAAATAATTTTATATCTGAAGTTTTTAAAATTTATAGGATAAATTATCCGTCATAAAAAAAATCATAAATTTTGCCTATTAATTTATATTAAATTCGTCTGTCATAATTTACGTAATAAAAAAGCGAAATTTTGCATGTAGAAAAATATATTAGATTGCAAATTGATGATTTATGCAGCGAGACCTCTTCTAATAGATATAGACCTAGCATAATCATTCAATTAAATTTTGGATGTAAAATAAATTAAAGAATATAATAATGTCGATAGAATCTATATAATTTTAAAGCAAAATTTTACCTTATTCTTAGTCTTTAATTAATAAATCGAAAGATTTTATAAACTTAAACGATATATTCTTTTATATAAGCCAATATCGAAAAATTTATAGTCTTATGTAAAACGTTATTCTGGTGAACTCTGACCATCCATTTTTTTTTTTATCTGTGTCACTTTCGCATTATATGTCTGTGTAATTGTTAAATATAATTTTTATTTAATTTTATCAAATGTGTCTTTGACCTTACTCGGTCCATTTACCTTGCATACAGCGGCCGTTCCGGTTCAATTTAATTTAAACTTGGTAAATCTTAATCTGTTTAATTTATGTTAAACATCAATGGTTTACTTTCCAGAAAACGATTTTATTCCTACTACTTCGTTCTCTTGATACATTAAATATCAGCATAAAATTTCTATAATATATTTTATTAATAAGAAAATAAATAATTAATAGAATATCTTCTAAAAAAAATTAATTGTTTCTTTCAGCGGTTTAAGAATCATAAATAATCTAAATATTAAAAATATATTCTAAAAAACGAAGAAAGTATATTATTCAAACAATATTTTTAAGAAAAAAAAAATTAAACTTTAATAATAAAATTGTTGTTATTTCTTACTCGGAAAGATGAATAATTCATTTTAGACATAGAAAGTTATTATTCTTTTCAACTTTCACTGTTGAATTTTTCAGATAATAAAAATAAATAAAAAATAAATCAGAAACAATAAATTGTCTACTCACGGAAATCAGAAAGTTCTGCAAACGTTTCGGAATTGTCTGATGTTAAAATAGAATCTAAACGATTGTTATAAATTTATCAACCTTGACCATGAAAGTTATTCTTCGGCGACATTTAATCTTTTGAAGTATCCACAAAATGGGAATTTTCATTTAGATACCTGCTTAAACTAAATAATATCATTTATCATTTGACCAAGTTCAGAGAAAGTAGGTTAACTCTTTTTTTTCCTCGAATGAGTTTTTGTAAATGAAAACTAATGCATCGAAAAATAACTATAAATTCATAAAATTATTTCATTAAAGACAGTCTCTTAATCAAACTGTTAATATAATTCATTATTAATCTTAACGATTTTATGGATAATGTCGTAATTATTCGACTTTTTAACAATTTTATTAACAACAAACATATAATACGGTATTACTTTAAATCGTTTTAAATTAATATTATTATTAATTTTATTCGATACGAAATGTCCTCCACTAAATCTTCACATAAATATACCTAAAAGCGACACAAAACTATTGCATTTAGGCTGTTTTGCTGTTGACCCAAATACTGAAGATTATAAAAAATTTAATCTCATTTTCCCCCTTAACTTTAGATAAATTAGACAGTTTGCAATCTAGTATTGACATCTGGTAATCATCTGCCGGACAAAATTCTTCTTGTAACATTTCGTTACTTCATATAATGTATACCAGATAAAAATTATAAAAATTAAAGTTATAAATACTGTAACAATTTTATTTAAAAAAAAGAGAGAAAATAATTTTTTTTTCATAAATATATATATCATGTAAAATTAATAATATTTATTTATGGTAATACTCATATTTTTATTTTATTTTTTGTTATCTTATCTCAAATGTTTATTTGAAATTTTATAATAAACATTCAAATTATCTAAACATAAATTTTTAATTATAATTATTTGAAGTTTAAAAGTATTTAATTTAAACTAATATTTGAATTTTAAATTAGACGATTTTGCTCGAAACAATCTGATAGATTTTAAAATACGTCTGTAAATTTTGTTATTTACTACTTTTTATGAAGGATAACGTTCGTATACTCAGGCGAAAAATTACAATAACAACAATACTAACTGTTTGATTGTAAAAAATAAACTAGATATAACTATTTCTAGAATGAAACGAAAAAAAGCAAAACACACATCTTCAGTTTTACTCGTTTTAAAAGCATAAAATTGTTTGACTAATAAAATTCAAATTTTTTTATCAAAACTAATATTTCTATTCGTTATAATTTATTCTTTAATTCTTCCGAAAATAAAAAATTTTTAAAAACCTACTAACTTAATAAATTTAAACATATTTAAAAGCATAGATTATTTTTTTTTTAAATATTATCACAACTTTACTCGATTTTTAATTAATCAATAATAATCGAAAAAATACCCACATTTTACACGAAAAAATTCCTAAATCCTACTCAGATATAATTTATCTCCACCCAAAGTTAACATCTGGCGAAAAATGTGCAATTTTTTTACTTGCCGTGATAACTGATAATTAAGCTTTAAAAATATTGTATACAATATTTTCGATTTTCAATCCCGATAAAAATATCAATTTTTTTCCAGATTTAAACAGTTTAATATTTAATATTGAATTATATTAAAATAAAATTATGTTCAATAAATATTAAAAATTTTTTTTGTCATCGTCACGCACGATTTGAATGAGGAAACTAAACTTTTTCCTTAAATTCCTATTAACAGAGAAAAATTCAAGGATATATTAAAACAAGTTAATGAAAAATTTTCTAATTATCTTGCCTGGAGAGTTTTAGGCGCGGTTTTATGACCATGAAAGTCAATCATTATATTATACAATAATAAACTACAGGCTAATATGAAATACTGTAGTTGAATAATAATATATATTTTTAAAAAAATCACTCCACCCAAAAATATAGATATTAAAATTATCTTAATATATAATATTCTAGAAGTTATTTCAATGAAGTTTCCAAACATTGATTTTGAAAGTTGACTACAGGTTACATTGTCCATTTTTTTTCTTCTTATGAGAAAGAACGGAATATTTTAATAAACTTTCATTTTTATTTAATAATTCCATTAAAATGTATTAACAAAATAGCATATGTTCTTTCTTCGTATAATCGCTTTACTTAATGTTATTTATAAGAGGGAATATAATTGGCTACTGTTCCAACCAATAAAGACAAAGCAGCACTTTTCAATCTGTGAACCGTGGATTTTATTGCAGATGGACCGAGGAGATGACAAATGTTAGTGTCCAATGTCTAAAAATTATTTAATATAAAAATTATCTGAGAATGCAGAAAAAATTTTTGAACTCTAAAAAATAAAATTTTGTTAAAAGCATACTTTGTATTTACTGGTGAGCAAACACGATATGATGCCATTTTCCATTACTATCACTAATGAGACATCAAATTTTTGAAGCATTCTTCAAAATATGAACTATTTATTTTCTGATGATAATCACATTTCGCATCTAATTTATATTTCTATTTATATTTAATCTATATTTTAATTATTAAATTTACCTATCCTTCTTAATTGTAGATTAGAAAAACTTTTTAATAGTAGGCTATATTAATTTTTTTAATGCGATTTTAATGTGTTATAGCCTTGCAGACGCCATGGATCTATTATCGAATAAAACACAGTTTTTGTTATCGTATAATCTATAATAAATAAACAGGTTTTTATGTATCTGTGGCTTAAAAAAGATTGAGAACTGCTAAGATAAAGGATTTAGATTCTTTGCGATTTTAATGGATGAAATGAATTGGTGTTCATGATCAGCTTTTAATCTTTTACTCCCATTAGTCCAGACAGTCAACTATTCAACGCATGTTCTTTCTGATAAATAAGACTTAACTAAAATACTCATGTTATAAAGTTAGCTTTTAGAATCACGAAAACAGTTTAATAAAATCAAAACTAAAATCCTTTCCGATATAATCCATTATCAATACGCATTCTTCTTTTATCTTTACAAGAAGCTGAAGTGACCAATCATATTTCACACGCAGTAGAAACAAAAAATATTACTGGTTAATCACTTAAAAATGACCTATGGAAGGGTATTCATCTTTATTATTCATTAGAATTTTAGTTTGAAAATTGTATTTAAAATATCTAAATGTTGTTTTATGAATATATACAATCTATATATATATTAAATATAATTTAAAAATAAATGATTTGGGTTTAATTAAATTAAAATGTTTTTATTCAAAACACCATAGTTCCTGAAAAATATTTATCCCGTTTATTCCGCACCTTTTTCAACAATAAGTTGTATCCACGAATAAGTAGCGACAGTTAGATCTATTGTCGAAGATTCTATTTCATAACAACATTTAATTTGCTAGGGGAAAATTAATAATAATAATAATAATAACTTTGTGGGACTTCCAACGCATAAAATTGTTCTATACCAGGAAGTGAATAAACTAAGCTGTGAAACGTGATGCCGAAATCGGTTTTATTATGCAAGTCGAATCAAATGGTGGGCCTAATCCTGACTTCATTCGGGATTTTTACAATTGTCGTGTAATTCTGGTGAGATCCAATTTCTGGTGAAAACTCATTAATTGTTTTCGAAATATGGAAAACATATTTTCCATATCCATTTTTAATAAAAGTATTGGGTGCTGTCTCAAATTCATGTTATTGCTTATTATACTAATAAACTTCCAATTTCATTTAGCATTATATACATTTTTTTAATTTATGATAACTTATATATAATAATGATAATCTATATTCTATTTCTGAAATAATTTTCTCCAAATTGGAGTAATTTTCTCATCATTATAATTTTATAGATCAATCTAGAATGCATATTTATTAATAGTAACTTATAATGATTGTTAAGTAAAATGATAATTTATTAATTATTTAATTCTTCGAATAAAATAATTTATCTTCATAGAAAGAAAATATTTACTGAAGATAAATGGTCCTTGCAAATTGTTTCTTTGTTTAGAAATTCCTAACAAAGGAATTTCTAAACAATCTCTTCTTGGAGTTATACAGTGAACTCGCGTTTTTACCAATCCCCAATTTACAAATTATTTAGTTGGTCCCAAAAACTCCCTAATATCAATTAATGCCATTCCATTTACGAAATTTCTATTTTACGAACTTTTTTGGGGGGTCCGTATGAGTTGGTAAAATCCGAGAGTCTACTGTATTACATTTTTCTTATCATATAAAAATATCGATATTTTATATAATATTCTCGTCAAAGAAAGAAAATATTAGATCAATATTTTAAAAGTAGTACTGTATAACATTAATTTGATTTTGCCAGGCATATCTATGACTCTGATAAGTCTAGAGGAGACTATACTCTTTCGTAACACGGAGCAATTGTAATACACTACAGTGTCGATTATCTGAATGCCAGTTATCCAAACAACAACCTCGATAAATACAGTATTTTCTGTTTGTGCATTGGTTATTGTGCTGAAGTATTATTCTTGCTTTTAATGCATTCGTTTCAGATCATTTATTCAAAAATACACGCAGTATATTACTGTATAGGAATAATCTTAAGTATATATGGTAGGCTATAGACCTACATTGTTTCTTCAAAACATTTTGATTATCATTTACAAACTATTTTTTATAATACTTCATTTTTTAAATATAGTAGTAGTAATCTTGCAATACAATACTGTAATTTAATCTTACTGTTAGACCTAATTATATTTTATTATATTAACTGGATATTCTCCACTATGTTTGATTATCCGAACCTTGATTATAATTAGTTAGGATAATCTGTGCTCTACTGTATTTCAAATTTCTTAAGAAGCATTATTTATTTTAATTAATAATATACAATAAACAGATCATTAAGAAAGAGTTCAAAGAATTAAAAAAGCCAAGTGATAATGACTTTAATTTTGCTATGAATTTTGTGTCATAAAAGTCATTAAAAGTATTTCAAATAAATTGAAAATAAAATTTTTTGAAGGAATTTTCTTCTTATTAGTCTATAAGTAAGTCTATCTCCGATTCTTGTTTCCTTTAGATAAAATATGTCGAATATAATTATCGTCTTTCAGCTTGCAGTAATTTGATGATTAATATATGAGTCGCTCAGAAGCCAATGCGGTTAAGTCCATTTTTTGATATTTTCTGATTTTTGTAAATTTT
>WUQG02407594.1:0-42794 GCA_011317285.2 Androctonus mauritanicus
CTTATAAGTAACGCTATCGACATTTTATCTTTAAACTTCACGTCAGAGAAGCAATGAATCGTGATTTATTCTTCTTTTTTCGTTTTTATTTTGTATGAAACATCAACGACGATGGAAAAATACGAAGTTTGAACCAAAATTTTTTAAGTCATATTCGATGCAGTTTTTCAACAATTAAATATATATATATAACGATTATGAATTATATTGTCGAAGAAACAGAGCACGGAAAAAAGAATAAAAAAGAAAGAAAAAAAAATCATCCGGAAAAGATCCGGAAGAAATTTGTTCTACCTGAAGGAAATTATTTTTTGTCATTCAATATCCTCATTTTGTTTCTCCTTGGTACAACCGTTTCATTACTTATTTAACATTAATGTAACTTACTAATTTTTATATATTTAATTTAATAAAAATAAAAATGAAAAATTACGTTTGATTTATTTTATTAATTTATAAATATTATATTAGAATATTTCCAAATTATAAAATAATTTTTAAAAGTAATATGCTATCAAACAGACGTTTAAAAGTACACACGCATCTTGGCTTATAAATTATGAAAATATGCTTTCATCAACATAACTCGTTAGCAGATTTTGATATACGAGATACTTATCATATAGAAAAGTAGTATAAATATATTTAGCGCATCTCGCAACATACGGCAAAACGTGATGATGCAAAATTTACTTTTCTGCTCTTAATTATATCGCAATATAATCGAAGAAACTACTCTCTCTCTCTCGTAAAATAAAAATAAAAATTCGTAAAAAATGCTTGATAATAAACGATAAATTCTCGTATTTTTTTTCTTTTTATTTGGAAGTTCATTTGTCTTTAAATTTAAATTTTAAATTAAAAATGCAAAAATAGCAAATTTTTTCGTGGCAAAAAATTCTACAAATGAAAATAGTTAATCTTCTTATGTAAATCAGAGAAAACTACAACAAAAAGTGGAGATTTTTAAAAATTTATATAAAAATTTCTACACGTTAGAATAAAATTTTGTTTCTTAATTATATTATAGGGAAATCCAAGATAACATCTTAATAAAATTTATCTGGAAATACTTCATTTTAATAAATTACTATTCGACTATTAAAATGATTTTTTTTTTCCTTTTGGAAATTATTGAACCCCAAAGGAAATAAAAGTTTATTGCATTCTTTAAAGTTTTATTAATGTTAATCCTTTCTAATCTTTCCAAATCTAAGAATCAATGACCTCAACAAAAAACAAGAGAGAGAGAAGAAGAAGAAAAGAAACAACTCTCGACGTAATTCTATACAATAAGTTATTAAATTAATAATAGAATAACACAATTAAATTATTATACTTAAAGGTAGCGGTCCTTATTAATAAAATTTAATTAGTTCTATGAACACTTTGTATAATAAAACAGAGATGGCAAAACTTTTTTTTTTACAAATGGTGGCTTAGGCCTGTTTAAAAAAGAACAATTTTTACGATAACCCCTTCAGGACAAGTGGGTTTATAACTTGTACTTCCTAAGGTGAATGCAATTATCCATATTATAATTAAATGTTTACGCTCGATTATAATCTTCGATAATTTTTTTTTAAATTCTTCCTATGTTTGTCATTTTAATACGATATAAATTACATTTAAATTTGTTGATTTTTAATTATTTTCTTAAAAATTTCAGTGTATTGTGATTAATTAACTAACATGTTTTTTTTTTAGTTCTACAATTTACGCGTTATCAGTTAGACAATACATTTATTCTGCCATCTGAAGCGACAGTTACACTTTGGTTAACTATCTTTAACTCTATATTAATTAATATCTATAAGATAATGATATTTTAAGATGCACTATTAAAGTATTTATCAGTTTAGTTTTAACTGCATAGGTTATCTTACGTAATTATTAATCGTTCCAAATCAATTTTCTCTAACTCTTAATAGAGGACAATGCAAGAATTAAAAGCAAACGTGTTCCACATCAACTCCATTGTTGAGATTTAGCACCTTATATTGACATTTACTTAGTTCTCATTAGATGGAAGGAAGGGAAGTAAACAGAACTCTTGATGAAGACACGTCAACATAACTTGGATGAAAACAGCGCTGTTGACATTCTGCGGCTGTCAAGTTTAAATGGCAAAGGTTAAATGAAGTTTTCTCCATTAAGCAGAAAATGTAACAGAATGGAAAAGGCAATGATTTGAGACAAGCGGTAACAATTCGTGCACAAGAATAATTATCACGTATTTCCTTTCGTATTAATATCGTGACAAAGAGTTTCTCTCTTTCTCTCTCCCACACCTCATTTGTGCCTTATTAATAGCCTGCCCTTTTATTTCCGCTAGTTAACAATACCGCATCTTATCCAGCTTTAAAACTTTAATCTGCATCTAATTCAACAACTAAAGAGTTTTGAACCCTCTATTTTATCTATACAATCGTACATTTACACTATAATTAAGTAAGAGACTTGCAATTTAAAATAATTAAATGCCTGTAACCTATAAATCGCCCGTTAAGAATCTACTCCTTAATTTCCTCTTTAATAAAAACTTGATCCTGACGAGTAAGACTTAGATCTAAGAATCTTAATAGAATTTTTTTATGAATCAAAAACTAATCTAAGTCAAACGGAATCAGTTATAACGTTAAAATATAGCAATTTTTCTTTAAATTCAACTTTATAAAAGTAAAATCAATACGATTTATTCAATTAAAATCCAATTTTGTATCTTTACTATTAAACGTGAGCTCTAATTTTGTGTCATTTTTATTAAATAAAAATTTTTAATTAAATTTTAACATTAAGAGATAACTTTTCGTCCTCTCTACTAACTAGTTGTTATACGTCTTTATTATTAAATTTTCAAACCTGTAATAATCCTCTTCCGTTTGTTACCAAGTAAAACAACTGAACCAGATCGCCGTACCGCACAATTAGCGATTGTATATAACTCTAGATCATGATTCGCAATTTCTTAGAGAATGAAAAAAGAAAAAAAAAATACTGTACTTGTCTGAAGTTGCGTTGTCTATATCAAAACAATATCGATAGCCTTTGTTTCCTCTCGAGGGAACAGACAGTAACAGAACCTATCTAAAACCGTCCGTTCCGGACTTTGAAGTGATGTATTGTTGATATCAAATTCTCTGGCTTTCTGTTAAAATGATCTATATCTCTCACGACAGCAAAAAAGATGAAGGTATTTCAATATTTTACAGAAATCGTTACTTTTGTTATCAAACAGATACTCTATGCTGTTTCCCATTCGCTTGTCTATACATAAATAAATTGTATAAGAGTGCCAGACGGTTTTTATCATCACAATGGTTAACACGAAAACTTTGTGTTTCGTGTACAACTACCTATACAATACGGTATATATTATTACTTTTTAAAATGAAGAATTAACTTGTTTAACCATATTTTAAATATTTTTTCTTGATTAATTTCCACTTATACCAGATTAAAGAAGGTAAAAATTCATTTTACATCTAAATCCTCTATTTTTCAACTGTATTTAAACTCTCTTATTACGTCACAAAGGAAACTGATTATTATCGACGTAAACAACATTTTAAATTCGTCAAAGATGAAAATTCTTCCTGTATAACGAAGAGTGGTATTATTTACGGGAAAATGATATTCTTTTATTTTTTATTATTTTCGATAGTCATAAAATTATTTAACAATACATAAATAGAAGTCGAATAATAATTACAAAATGTTGTGCGGAATGTTTAAATATTCAGCAGTTGCTCTTTCAAGAAATCCCAAATACGTCGTTGCCGAATATTACGTAATCCACCAGGACGTGGCGAATCACGCAAAACTGTGACGAGATTTAAAACAAACGTGGATGACGCGTGATGCATATACCTGTGTTTCAATCACTTTATTCGATTTTATATTAAGTTTTAGTATCGTCTAGATTAAAAAACAAAATTTATATTCGAAATATAATTACTGGCATTTAGGCAAATTTGCTAGAAACATTAATAAAGTTAATTATTTATAAATATTACTCCGAAGGTTCGTGACTTTTGAAATGTTCATTTATTTATTTATTATTAAGGTAATTTTAGATCTGTTCGACTCTTTATAATATAATTATGGAGTAAATGAAGATATGTATCAGTCGAAAGTAATTAATGCCCGTTTTATTTTTAAAAAAAATCATTTTTATAGAGTGTATACAGCAAAAATATTTTACCAGAAAGTGATCCTTTCTCTGTATAAACTAGGTTATCTAATTAAATTTATATTATTACGAAAATTTACTAGAATCAAACTTGACACATAAACTTTAGCAAAGCGGCTGAAAATTTAAAGAATTTCTCTCGGCTCAAATATCAATTAAAATAAATTCTTGAAAGCGAATTTTTTCCTCGCTGGCATCTGCATTTTGGCCAAGATTTAATATCCATTAAACATCTTTAGATATATCGTAGTTAATTAAAATGATTACCATTAACTGGTTACATTCGATCAAAAAGTTTAAAATTCCAGAAGAAATCTCGTCTCCAAAATATCCAATAAATAATTCAACAAGCATCATTCACGAACAATAAACCTCAACAGAGCTCAATCACTTATAAAACTATTCGAATAGAATAAAGTAAGTAGTCTATTTTATATACTTAGATTGATCGAATTAGGATCACGTATCTTGGGTGACACGTAGCCATCTACTGCAGTCGCAGCCCTCAAAACAACCAGAATGATTGATTAGCTGGAGTATTAATTCTGCGAGAGCACAGGAAATATTATACGTCATTCGTTCTCTTTCTGTCTCTCCCTTTCTTCCCCCTTAGTAATTCATTGCGCGAGCCATTGGACAGGATTTAATAGGAATAGGAGTCCTGACAATGCTGACGTAGTGAGAATTTCTCATTTACCTTCCAGCCACGATAAAGTCTTGAGGCTATAATAGACTAGTGCGAGAATCCAGAGTAACATCTGTTTCGTACTCTCCACGCCTGAATAAGTTTACCCCAGGCATATTTTATGTTTCTTTATGTTTTACCTGCCTTTTGAGCTTGTTTCCCTTTACTCTAAACCGCAATTTACGATTAACACGGAGAACTTCGGTAATTAGCCGAGTAAATTGCTTCGCAAAATGAATAAGTGAAAATAATTCATGTTTGTATACCTATCCGCCATAGCATAAGGATATATTTTAGATTCGTTCCACCGACAAATTTCTGGCCGCTTTCTATCCCGCTCTAAATCATAAAATTAATTTGGCTCTACCTTTTCCAGCGGTAAACATATTCGACGAATATACGGGACTAAGTTTAAAGAACAAAATTTAGAGCAGACGAGAGCGTTGGTACTTTAGCATTCCATATTTCTTAAAAATGTCCGACTGGAAAGACATTTTCTACACAAACAATTCTGCACGAAAAGGAATAATTCTCTTACATGATGAGAATTGGAGATCGATTTATCGAGTTATTGACTTCTGTTGGCCATAGTGCCACCTCTTTTCACTTTATGTAAGCGTTTGACATTGGTTGGCGTACCAGACTACTTTTACACCAAACCAATAGTACTGAAGCAACTATAAAATAGATATCCACTTATTTTCTCAAGAAATAAAATCGGTATAACGGAATAACCTTAAAAATAACAATAGCCGCATTAAGAGGAAAATAATCGGAACTTACTTGGAAAAATCTAACAAAAAAATCGAATTATGTCATCGATTTATTTTTCAATTTATTAACACGATATCGTGTATAAAAATACGATTAAAAAGCGAAACGTTTCTTTAATTTTAATGTAGAAGTAAATATTATTTTTCATATTTTTAGAAAATTTAAAAATATTTTTACAGTTTAAATCTTATTCTAAGATAAATATATGATTAAATGGCCAAACGTTTTTTGCCTCCAGAAGAAAAAATGATTTACATATGGTTGGCAATAGATCTTCTGGAGAAAATTGGATTGTTTTATAAATTTAAAAATGCATCTGTAGATACAAAAGACGATAATCTATAGGAAATTGGGGAAAATATAAATTTGATAACAGTTTCGGCAGCGTGACCCTGTTTTCTTTCGCCTTAGTCGTCCTCCAAGTCCGAATTGCGGAGATAAACATTACGTTAATGCGATAAAGGTAGCATTTTATTTAGACGTAGCGCTCGATGGCTGAGGATTTAGACCTGTTGGCGGAAAATGGGAAACTAGTCCCACTCGGGATTTACAGGAAAGCCGAAAACAGGAAAACTGTAACAAGACTAGCGGACCACAAGAGCCTGTTAAAATCGAATTATTTGAATGGTGGCAAATATCGTTTGTTACTTCAATAGACGCAAATTCGATGTCTGACATTTTCAAGAAGCTTTTGTTTCTTCTCTATCCTTTGAATAGAAAAAAAAGTATTGAATAAATCCACAATACTTTGAAAATGTCTCTCGAGTTTTCTGTGGAAAACATTTTATTCGTGTTAAGATTTTTCAGAGTCTAACGTAATTTTGGATATAGAAGTTTGGTTTTTTTGTTTGTTTGGTTGGAGAAAATTGTCAAATCGACGTCTTTACAAATGGTATTCGGATTGCTGATATTAAAATCTCAGATTAAATCTTGTCTGATTTTAAAATCACCTTAGATATCCCTCTTCCATTTATCCTTTCTAAGTTGAAAGCCAGTGAGAACAAATTTAAGTCGCCATATTAATATTCGAATACACTGTATGTACTATTTACTAGATATCTTTTGAATTGAAACCGCTTAATAATAATAAAATAACTTGCCGTATGTATGTCTTGCTGTTTTTGGATATTTGATTAATTGAGAAACTAGAAAAATCTATAATTTGATAAATCCAAATTGAATGGACAATCCCGTGCGACAATTTTGGGCTAATAAAAAATAAATGTTTTGGTAGAAGTGATAAAAGTCAACATACTTTATTTAACCAAGTTCAATCACCTCTCGAAGAAAAGAAACACGACTTGGCCACTTCGTATGATGTTGTAGTAGACGAATAAAGAAACAGTTTCATTGCATTTTCCCAGAGGCCTAGCAACCAGTTGGATTCAAAATTTAGAGGAAAACAGCCGAAGGGTTGAAGTAATTGAAGAAGAAGGAGTTCTGAATGGCTTCCGATAAGGTGAAGCTCCGGAAACTTTATTAGATCACAGCCTAGCTGCTTTAATCTAATCGCCTACGAAGGGAAGACCGGAGGCAGAAAATGGAACAAACCCTTGATTTGCATATCTACCAAGTTGTTTTGACAAAAGACTTAGACAGTGGAAACTCTTATCTGAAGTGTTTCCTTTCCTTTTACTTCCTGAAGCTACTCCATAGAAAGCAACAGGGAACAATCGGGCTTCAGGCCTGAAAATATACCAAGGTAGAATCGGTTCCTTGTTGACAATGAAATTAGATAAGTGTATGTAATACATTTAAGAATGTTTAAACAGGATGGGATAATTATTATAACATTAAAGAATTTAATTTAATTCTCTAAAATAGCTTCTCTCGGTAAAGGCTGTTTAATTGTAAATTCTAACAACTACTCGGAATAAAAGAATTTATCGTTTCGAAAATATTTATGTTTACCAGGTATGACGCAACTTCTATTCAAGAAGTTTTCTATTCATCTAAATCAACAGCACTTACAAATACTTTAATGTATTGTGATATTGAAGCATCAAATTAAAAATACAAGACAGCAATTTCTAAAATCAGTTCACGCCTCTCCATACAATGGCCAATTCTGATTCTGTTTAATAACTTGTTACTAAACAGTTACGTCTCAAGCGTGATTCGAGACGCTGAACTGAAAAATCGATTTCAATTGTTTCGACACAATAGAACTCAAAAATCAATTTTAAGATCTCAATAATACTTTGAATGAAAAAAAATAAAATAATATCTGTTTCGAATGACGTAATAATAGACGAAATAAAATCAATTTCGAGTGACGCAATAATAGTAGAATTGAAAACCGGTTTTAAATGTCGCAATAATAATTAAAATCGATTTCAGAGAATAAAATTGGTGATTAAAATGAATATCAATTTAAAAATAATTTCATTTACGCGCATAAATATCAATTACAGCAATTAAAATTTATTAAATATCAGTTATAATAATAATAATAATGTTAATAACAAAGGAAAATTCTATTTTGGAGTGTCTTAATTTTAAATTCCAGAAAGTAATTTAAAATGAATATTCCAGAAAATTTAAATTTATAATAATATTTCACCAGAGGCGTGCAAATTTTATTAATTTAAAGTAGTTTATTTCTCTGTTTAATCACAATTTTTCTATCTCGTTCTAGTTATGAAACCTTCCTATAATTGTGTTTACAATGAAGTAACGAGGACGTTCTTTTATGTTTTCTTAGCTAACTGCACAGTTCCTGTGATGTCCGCCAGGTGGTGTCTTTCACACCATGCGCCACCTACAGGCATGTGTCAACAGCAGTCAGGAGACATCTCTGCTTCCTGTTTGTCAAACTGATTCAACGCCTACAGGAACTTCTGGAACTGTCGATGTTTCTTCTATAAACTTTTATATCAGTTACAAAACTGCAGGAAAAAAACTATAGTTATTTTATTTGAAATCCATGTTTCTAAACTGCTTACTTTATCTATATAGCGCCAGGTTTTTGATTCTTGGACTGTAAACGGATCAAATTATTTACATCATTCGAGATGACATTGGTACGCAATCTTCAAAGCCTAGTTAAATGGCCGAATTAATTTTAATAATAATAATAAAGTAATAAAAATACTATTCAAAAATATGCAAATTCTGGAATGCCTATTAATATTAGTCGAAATTTTCAGAGTATAAACTGAAATCAAATTTTTAAAAAGATGGAAGCCATTCGAACACTCTCTCCATAGGACGATCCATTATTACAGTAGCGCTGTAATTAATTTGGAAGTTGTAATTATCTTCCCCGTGGTGTTAAGTGTTTAAATACTTTCATTCAGATTTTCAATTCTTCTATATTTAAGTTTTGGTTTAAATTAATTCTTCACATTGATCGCGTACGAGCGCTCCTGACCCGTACTAAAACATTGATCTGGGATTGACAAGATGTACAGAACCACCTGTTTAGAATTTAAGATTTATGATGGCGTGTAAACAATAGTTATAATTTATCGCCAGGAAAGAATGTATTTTTAATGTTATAATAAGATAAATTTATCAAAACTTTTTTCTTGTGTTTTTTCACACATAAATCAGGATTATTCAACTCGTTACGGTTACACATTTGTATCTTTTCTATTTACTACAACCGAAAAAGAATAAAGAAAGGGAAAAAAACAGTTAAAAATAACATTTATAACGATGTTTTCTTGAGTTGGCATGCCAGTTAAAATTTCTTTTGTGCAACTGTTTTCTTTTGTATCCATCACTTTAATGAGCCATTTTCTTTTATAAATGAAAGAAATAAGTGGTTGGTAAAGTAAGATTGCAATCGTAATAACAATGAAATGAATGAAGTCTATATATTATTTGTATCACTTATGATGCTGTTTGTCGTTGATAACATATTTTCCATCTTGTTTTTATCAAATAAGATAATTTCGAAATTTATTTTTTTTATGTGACTTTTCTTGTTTTCTGTTAATTAAATTTATTTTCTGATACTTAAGCATTTTTTAATCTCGGTTCACTAACTACCATGAATCAAAAGTAAATTTATGAATGGCAAAGTAGAGCAGAGACATTTATAAATGCTGTTTTATACAATACCCGTTTAAAGAATATTTTAAACTGCGAGTAAATAACTTTCGAGCTTTGTTTATAGTAAAATATAATATTATGGAGGAGAAAAAAAAATTATGCATACAGATGATAGAATCGATAGAGTAGCGAGTGTCGCTTCTTCAATGTTGAAAGTTGTCGAATGAGTAATGAAGTAAAATATTCAATAATTTTCACGCAAAACAACCAACACGAGTGTTGTTTATGTTTTTTATTTTCTACTTAAAAAAATAAAACCAATTTTAATCTTGTTAACTGGTAAAATTAATTAAAAATGCTTCTATCTGGTTCTCTCGAAGATGAAAGAGTCGATTTTAATTAATAACCCAATAGGAAATATTGTTTTAAAGTTTATTTAAAATAGGCTACTTTGAGAATTTCTGACGTGCGTACAGTATGGAATTCTTGTACTAATTTTGTTCATGACGTTTCTTTTAATTAGCCATTATACAGTATTTTTTATCTGTGCATCAATCAATGAACATATTGCCCAATATCTGTATGTAAATGCAGCTATAGCACAGTATTTAGACTGTGCAAACTATTTCCGCTTGTAATTCATAGCATAGCTTATTATATCCTTATATGCATAAATCACTTCCGCTTATAGGAGTTCTATAAGCTATAGAGGTATTGATTAAATTTAATCATTCTCTTTCTATATTATGGAACTGTCCTTAATATAAGAAAATTAATCGAAAGAGAACTGCTTAAAAAATATATTTTCCTTAAAATCCGATATTCAGACTTTTTCTCGATTATTCTATTTTCTTAAACACTACAAGCAATTTAATTTTTCTAAAAATTTCCTTTTTTTTATTAGAATCCATTAAAGAAATTAAAATTTAAAAGTGCAAAATTTACAAAAGTTTGTAAAGTAAACTTCTGCTTCACCTACTTTAGATTCTTTTTCTACCGAAGTATTTCATGGTAGTTTTTTTTTTTTAATTAACTATTGAATTTTGAAATATTCATGAAAGAAATTTCTTTGATCAAAACTGAAATTTAATTCTATTTTCTCTTGGTAAATTCGGCATTTAAGTAGAAATACATTGATTTGCAAGCTTCGAACATCCTATCAGTCATGAACATTCAATCTAAAGTAATTTCCGTTAGTCTTTCTGTAATCTATCATTCTGGAAGTTCTTAATGTTTATACTGTCAAGAGTTTGTAGAATGAGATACATGTTATACTATAACGATTGATTATGCATGAGTTCTACCATCTATACATTCAACTGTTACAAGAGCATTAAAGATGCTGATGGCATACAAAGCATTAGTTCTAAGCATACAAATTTTATCTAGAAAACCTATTATTTGGATTAGTCTAATCTTCTAAATCGAGAAATACGAGAAAGTTTCAAAATAGCATCTATTTAGTTTATATTCAAGTAAATCCAGTTATGAGGTCTCTAGCGAATCACAAGAGGGAGATGTAATTGTTCTCATGTCTGAAATGTTTAGATTAAAATTTTCCATCTTGCAAGATGTTCTTCCGGCCTTTTTTATCCACATTTTACGTGAGTAAGGAATAAATACTTATTTGTTTCTAGATAAATTTCTGTTTAATTTACGTATTGCAGTTCTATTTACTTAACTGTAAACACCAGAAATTCTTATTTAAATTAAGAATTTTATAGGATTATTTAACGGTTAAATATCTATCAAATAATATTCGAATAAAAAAAAAATTCTCAAAAGAGAAAATTTTAAAGATATTAGCCAAACAGCAAAAGTTAATTACAGTAATTTTCTTAAGAATTCTTATGATTCAAAGCTTAATTAAAGATCTCCAATAAAATTTATGAATAATTTTGAAATTAAACAACTATGCCAGAAAAAACTACCAACAATTTACAAATTTTCACAATATTCTGCACGATTAAAATCAAATCAACATTTCATGCAAAGATGTTTTTTAACGAGTAATTCTTAAGTCGAAACCATTTAATAACATGGAAAGATCACTTTAGATAATACTGTGTAGCAAAACGGAAGAGGAAGCATGGTATAACAATTGAACTGATGCAAATGGAAGACCTAAAATTAGATGCAATGTGTTTGAGACATTCTAAACGTGACAGTTAGCACGTGCTATGATGTTATCACCTGCACTAATAGGATACATTCAGTCACTACCCATCCAATGCATAATTAGTGTATATAATGCTGATTCGACTGAATAATTAGTAGAGGACTTCACTGAATCCATAAACATTCCCAATAAGGTTTCACTATATTGATGGATGATCTATTTTAATGCTGGTAAAATAAATGCAAATTCCAATTGGTTTTTTATAACTAAACCATTCCGAACATTAGTTTAATTAGTTAAATATATTTAGATTAAGTTAAAGTGCAACACCCTCTTCTCTCCTCCTCCACATCCTTTTACAAAAGTTGCATTTCAATCTTTTGACGTTACTAATTAGAAATTCTAATTAAGACGAATGGAAAGGCAAATTTTTCTTTTCTGTTTTGAGACAAACGTCGTCTTTTGTGAAACATTCATTCGTCCAAATGAATACTTTTGTTGTTTACATTTAAGTAACAGTGCAATCTCACTGAGTAAATTATTTTATTTATTGTTTCTTCTGTTCTTTATCACTATAAATAATTTACCGTAACATTCTTAAATTTATAATTGAAAATTATGTTTAAATACGTATTAAAAATAACTAACGTGTTTAGCATAGGTTTAAAGGTAACAGGTGAATATAAAATTTTAGGTAATTGGCTTTTTCCGGATCCTAATAAACTGTTACAGGTGAGGGTGGTAAAGAAATGCCAAAGAATCTGATTGACTTCGCTTTAATAACCGAACAAATTTTTTTAAGTCTCATAAAAGATTAGAAAATATTCACTTGGAAGCGTATCAGAATTCAAAATTCTATGCACATTTTCAGCCTTAAGATAGTTTCATACCTTAAGGTTGAATGGCAAGAAAAATATTAGAATTTGTTCAGTTTACTTCATTATAAACATCGTTAGTTTAAACAGCTCTGAAATAATATAAAATGGTATCAGTTAAATACCATTACCGTTTCTAGGTAAGAATCAAACTGAAATGATACAAATGAAACGGCGGAAACGTCAGACACTCGTATAAAGTAGAACTGTACAGAACATGACGAAGGTGAAAAGACATTTCATCCTTCCGCTATAAATTGATTTTTCTACAAGTGTGAGTCGTATAGATTTAACATCTTAAACTGAAAATAGCGCTTTATACCATACTAATTTATTAAAAATAATTTATTGGTTTTGATATCAATCTTTATATAAAAATGGAATTTTTTTTTTTACATTTTTTAAGACGGTAGTATTTATTTTTCAGAAAAGAAAAAAATTACACTGTAAACAGATTAGACGATAGAGTATAAAACTTGCCAAAGCGCAACGTGTTCTTTAGTATTTTATGCACTTTCTACTTTAGAACTTGATGACAATGGTGTAGAAATCATCCCGTACTTTTTTAAATAAGAATAGAGACGCTTTTCTGCTTTCAAGAACGCTTTTAAGAAAGTATTAAAAGTTACAATCCTTGGCAAGTTGTATAAATGGAAGAATCATCAAAAACATAAAAAAATCCGACTGACATCTTGGCTATTGATCGTTGTTGGTTTGCTTTAGAGGAACGTTTCAGGTGTATTTTCTTCGTATACACCATTGCTACTACGTTCCATAGGAAATCGAATACCGCACTATCCAGTTTCTGACATTTGAAGTGCTATCTGATTCAGACGGTCAATTTTCTTTTTAAAAGTTGGTTTTATAATAAGAAAACTTTCCTGATTATTTAGTCTACTGAAATATAAGTTCTTCAAGTTTAGATTTTTGCCTTGTCATACGTAACAATTTTATCTCTCTTAGGCACCGATTCAATTTTTTACCTTACAAAATGATTTAAATAAATTTTCGACTAATAATTTATCGTGTTTATTCTTCTAGCAGCTTTCGAATTTTTTTTTTTCGTTTTGTTTTTATCGTATTTAATCATTTCCATTGTTTTACTAATTACGTAGATCTCGTAGTATTTTATGCAAATTTTGCAAATTTTTTTTCTTTTGTTTATTTTACTAATTAAATTGATTTCTCGACTGGCTGTATTCCGTGTTTTTATTCATTTGCATATTTCTTTAACATCAATGTACACTATTTTCTTTTCCTGGTTCTATTCTCCTTCTCTAACTGCCTTTCTATACTTAATATTTAATCGAATTCTCATATTTGACACAGGCATATACTCTATAACTGTATAGTTTCTTGTAAATATTATCGTTGTTGACATGGTCGGAATTTCGGAAGATCCTCCAGAAGATTAAAAACTTTCATATATTGCCACAACTTTAAACCATTTTGATCAGCTTTATTTTAAGAAACTTAAAAGTTTTAGAAACATTTTTACACTTCGCCCCCTTATTCCGTTTACGTTACTCCTTTAAAAGCCAAAGCAACTTAGTAAAATCCATTAATACAAAAAGCGTCTAGAAAGTTTCGACTTCAATCTCGAATAAAACCGTCTATAGTAGAAATTCTTACGGTATTCGTCAATAAAATCTCGATTTTCAACACAATATAAGTCCCTATATATAAAGGATACGTCGGTAATCTTGGTATAAGAAAGACCACTACTTCTCTTGTGACTTGATAGTCAAACGATTTCTTTGCGTCAAGCCGACGACTATAATGACAAAAGCTTGGTGGTCTCTCTTTCTTGTGTGTAGACCTAGTATAAAGGAAGTGACAGCTGAAACATCCAACCCTCTACTCTTCTAGATTCTTGTAATATTACACTGTATGGTTGGATGGACTGAGGTGTCGAAGAATGTTATGAATATCTACCACTGTTTTCAATTCTCTAAATTGTAATTTCAGCTTTCAGTGTGGAACAATGCGAAGTAATACTTTTCAAAACTCAAATACTTATTTTTTTTCAACATTTATAGTAAAATTATTTGGAATTTTATATATCCTAACATTTTTTCAAATGAAAAATATAAATTTCAGATTTTGTTTTATTTCATTTTTATATTTTACCTGTATTTTTTTGTTTTTGTACGCTATTGGCGAGTTGCTGGCCACATAATTACGCAATTCTTAATGTGCAAATATAATCTAAATTAACTGCACTTGCCATTAAGTCACTTGTGTCGTGTGTTTATTCAAAAGTTAGCTTAAAAAATGAATCATCACACCATTGAATTAACGACATAAACCAAAACCCATTACACAAAAGTGGCTGTACATGTACAACAAGAGCTTTTTATAAGAAGCGTAGGACAATAATCGGGTCAACTTAACCACCCCAAAGTCAGCTAGACCATCCGTTAACATAGCGTAATGGAGACTTTAGGGCTGTTTTTTTTTCCAGCGATCACATTTGCTATAATTTCCTGTCCAATAATAGATGAAAATAACAGAGCGATTTTTTTTACAAACACTGTAATAGTTCTCGAAACTTGAATCACAACTGCTCGAATTAAGATGTAGAATGGTGCCTACCTTATAATACACTAGATTGTTAGCCAGATCTATTATTAGATGAATAAGAATAAATGGAGTTCTAAGCAACTAGAGGCCATTTAGTAGTAGTTGAGAGCTAGTTTATCACATAGCGACGCATGAATTTCCAAAATTGTTGAAAGCTGTTTAAATTATGCATGAGCTCATTTAATAGATAAAAGTGATTTATTTATATTATTATCAATTATAATCTCTAGGGCCATATACTTTTAAGGAATCTAGGAATTATAATTGATCGCATTGCTTACGCAAGCGCGTCGCACCCAACGGCGTCGCTTGAATGGAACTTTTAAAACACTCGAGGGAGATAGTTTTCCCTCAGGTGTTTTATATTACACCCCCATCTAATGCAAAACTTCAAGCGAAATGAAGATTAATGCTTGGCTTTACTTTGTAAGAGATGTTACTTTATTTTATAGGGATGGCGTCGCCGATGGTCATGCGCCACGCGAAACTACCCGAATTAATAATAAAAAAGCAAAGTTTTTGGCTATTAAAATAAAATTATGACTACATTGTATCGATTAAGGCAGTTATTCCTCCGATAATAATTAGGTAGAGTTGTTATAAAATATAAATATTACTTTCTTGAGGAAGTTAGATCTGACGAAAAATCCGAAACGCATAACGAACACACATCATTACATACGAATAAAAGAGGAAAGTGTTTTTTAATAACACAAATGAGGTGTAGTAGAACTCGGACAGACTCGTTAAGTATTCTTTCCTGTGAGATTGCAGAGGAATGTAGTATATCCCACATAATTATCGTTGGCTACACGCTAATGAATACCTTATCGCTTGCTCGGAAACTTTCTTTGAGGAACGTTCTTATAAGAGCACTTATTCGATAAAACTCGTCATTTAATTACATATAAACACAGTTTTAAAATTTTATCTCAGTAAAGCCTAGCCAATGACGAAATTTTCGAATTTGCAATCAATGTATATTCTTCTCCAAAATCAAGTGTAATATGGCTACCCGAACATTTTATCATGCCTTTAGCATAATCCACGTCAACAGAAAGATAGATTTTTTTTTTTTTTTTGCAATTCTCGAGGAAATTAAAAAGATTTTTTTAAAATAATAAATATTACTGCAGGATATTTTTCCATTCTTTTGTTGCTGCAAGAAGGATGAACAAAAATTTCACTTAACAAGAAAGGCACCATTAAAAAAAGATTTCGTGTTTCTGGATGAAGAAAACTAATCAGAAACAAGGGATAAGATGGAAAAAAAATAAGGAAAACTAGAACAAAAATTTTCTTTACTTGTACGTCGAAAGGATAGAAAAGGAAGCGCAAACCACGCCCTGTACTCTAATGGTACAAAACGATTACTTTTTTTTTTTTTGCCAATTTCTAACTTTCTTCTAAGTAAGGTAACTCGAAAAGTTTAAAGATAATTACCAAAAGAAAGATAAACTATTTATAAAAAATAAGCGATTCCATATATTAAATTAATATAGTTTATACCAAAAAGGCCAGGCCAACCTTTGACCTTATATTTATAATTACAGTATATTGACAGTCAGCAAACTGTGAACTGCCATTCTATATTTGATAAATAATTTATGACTCGAAATTGGCGAAATTTCAAGGGAGGCGACACAATTGCCCATGCGATTTTCATATATTCAAACATCTCGTAAATATTTTAACAGGTGGTGGAAGGTAATTGTTAATGGTTAGAATTAATTGATAACAAAATCGATTTTTGGTAGGATTTATATAATAAAATGTTAGTTTTCTTATCTTGGGAAGAGCTGAGAATGACTATAAATAAAATCACGACCAGACTCGCAAATGCTGGCACCAATGTCAGTTAAATAAATTAACAGTAAGCGCAGTGCCATTTTGTCGGATACAGCTTGTTGGAGAGAAAAAACCATTTAGATGTGCTTCAATAGTCGCCTCGGGTGCAGTAGGAAGAACCACTGCAATTGCTAAAGTCTTACGCTTTCGTTCTGAATGGTCGTTTTATGCCCGTTTGGCAACAGTATCCAACTATCTGAGGAATTTCTTCTTCTGTAGCCTAACTTAGATATATTACTAAACAAAACAGTTGCGCATTCTTCAATTCAACGAGGTGGCTCTCCGTTTCTCTCCAAAATAAAACAATTGGCGCTCTCTTTTAGACATTAACGCATAAACATGTCACTTCTTTTTTCCGTTTGTCATGGTGAACTTCCGCTCTTTTGGAGTCGCGCCTTTGTACAGTTGCGGTTGGATTAAAATAAACATCCTTTTCGAATTTCGCCAATCCAATGCTAAAAAACGAAAAATTAATTTTTGTTTTCTCCCTAAAAAAAGAAATTAAATAAAAATAATTTTGTTGCCTAATAGAATTCCAAAAAATTCCAATCTTAGACTCAGTTGCAAAGTAAGAAAAGACGTTATAATGGAGTAGAGTCGTTCAAGCGTTACCCCTCCACACCTGAGTGACCTGACAGGTTAAACAACATGGAGTACAGGTGGGAACAGCGTATCCGTGTTGCGGAATACAAATGTCACTCGTTATATAGTTCCAAAGAAGAATTGTTTTTAACGGCATATCTTTCTTCATCTGATGGTTTCCATGCACATAGGGCTTATATTCCTTTAAGAACAACTATTGACTCCATTAATAATGCAGTTCCAACAAACGTAACTTCATACATATATTCTATAATTCGAGAAATATTTGATCCGATTTTTTTCTCATCAATTTTCTGCCAAAGACGATGACAAAAACCATTTCCTTCCACTTAAAAACGAATTACCAAAAGATATTATGGTCCATTAATATATAATGATATGTATATATTGCAGATTTTTATTGACAAAAGGAACAATTTTCCATTCGATAAGCAATAAATAATTCTTTCGTTAAGTTCTTAAGTATAGTTCGACCCTTTTAACCATATAATACTTTGTCAAAAGTCTTTAAAACATCTTAAAATTAGAGATGGTGGAGAGAAATATCTGTTTTCTCGAAAGTGTCGAAGAAAATTAAGTAGACACTTTTTAGGAACTAAATAAGATTATTAAAATTTAGGATTTAGAACAAGAAATTTAAAAATGTTAAATCTTAAAAGTGAAGATCAAAAGGTGAGATTTTGAAAGCAAGGAAGTGAGAAATGAAATTATTAATAATGAGGATGTAAAAAAATGAGATTCGTTGTTGCTCGGATGACGATACTAGGTTTTTAGTATTAAATTAATTACTTTAGTTTAATTAATTTCATTTATTTTAATTAATAAAACTTTTTAAAATTTATAAAAATGCTTCAAAACAAGAATTTAATTTTCTGCTTAATTTAACTAATATTTAATTTTATTATTTTTTAAATTTATAAGTCTGGCTTTCAATCTAAAACATTTCTTCCGATTATAAACATCGATCAGGTTACTTTCTCCCTAACATATTGATCATTAATCATAAAACTAATCACAAATCAGTCGTGGCGGATATCTGTAAGGAAAAAAAAAGCAGCAAAGAAAGAAGATAACAAAGATTCGACATTAATTTCTTCATTTCGTGCAGAAAAAAAGAAGAAACTCTTAATGACATTTTGTGAAAAATAAGCTGAAGGGTGAAGCAGTTTTCTTAGTATTCATTATGGTGGAACTGTTGAGCTAGCTTTCTCCGTGCAAAAGGATTGTTTTATATTATAAATACGATGTATAACTAAATTTATAAACCTTTTCTGCCATTATTGTAATCTAATTTTATTCGAAGCTTGGCAAAAATTCTTTTAACTGTAGATAAAAATCTGCTAACGATAAGATTTCTTGCAGAGATATCATCGAGTAATTTTCATCTTTTTAACATGCACAAATCTAATTTTAGTGCATCTTTGACATTTTTAGAAGTTTCGAGTTTACCAACATTTCCAGCCACATGTAATTTTACCGATTTTTGAAATTCTTAAAACTGAAAATTCTTTGAGTGTTTTATGTAACACGGATATTTATCAAATTTTATGAGCGACTTATACATTCAAAATCCTCAACTGAAAAATCTTTTTTCGCTGCCAACATAAATTACGAGAAGGAAGGTCGGGAAATAGTCTACTTTAAGAATATTTTTAGTAAGAGGAGAGTTTTGCTAGCTTTATCGCTTTTTTTCGATTATATTTATAGATTTTGTGGTCAAGAAGAAATTCGAATATTTAAAAGTCGAAACCTGTGAAACCATAATGCAAAAACTCGAAATTTAAATCCACCCAGTTAAGAATAACGAACTGAATGAAAACTTTCGAAAAGAAAAACAAAGAAATCTTTTTCCAGAGATTTTCAGAATATTTTTACGTTCTCACACTTATGAAGATTAAGCTAGATAAATCTAGTTTACGCCTTTTTTATCATTAATAATTCAATATTACAGAATTTTTTTCTAAGAATTTATTAGCTTTGCTTTATTAAATTAAATTAGTTGTAAATATTTTAACACTTTTTACAACAGTAAATAATTTTAACACTTTATAGCTGCTCGCTATAGTGAATTTTTTTTTCGCATCTATTAATAAATATCAGCCTGTAAGATTCTTATTTATATTTTGTATACCAATGCCAGATAATTATAAGCTATACATATTTCATGTTTTCGAGAAAGTTTGTGCTCACGGGGAATTGCACGCAACTTTCTGCTTGCTTTACTACTACAGTTGTATACTCGCCATTTTTTCACTACATTAACCTAATAAAAGTAAAGCAGAAAATATTTAAAAATCGATAATGCGATTTATATTCTATACATTACTGCTAGAAATCTTTTCTTTTCTTTTTTTTTTTTTTAATTTTAAAAACTTTGTCCATTCTAAGTATTGATAATTTTATCAATACTGTATACTTAGAATGGACACGAATACCGGTCAAGGACCAATTAAAAATATGAGCGAAGAGACAAAGATGAAATTTCTAATTTTACGAAACATTAATTAAAATGAAAAAAACACTAAGAGATAAATCAATGAAAATTAAAAACTTGTTCAATGACCATAGACTGTCGATCTATCGAGGCTCAGTTATATTTTAAGTATGCTTAATTTTTCTGTTTTTTAACCACCAAGAATAGTTTAGACAAGTTTTATTTTTTTTATTTAAGTTAGAACAATATCGATATTTTAATTTTTTCACGTTTTTAAAGTGGAATATCCGTTCTTTCAACAGAAAAAAAATAATTCAAAATCAGTTAAAAGACATCAAACCCGAAGATAAGACGATGATTACAATTTTAAAACGTTACATAAATTATACATTAAACAATTTTGTTTTTAATAATACTAAAAGAATTCTGACAAAAAAAAAAATATGAATGTAAATATCTTATTTCAAATAAAATCACATAAAGAGTTACAAATTTCATGTATTCAAACAATTTGTACAGGAAAACTACCACTAAAGTTCAGCTGTATCCTCAGTTGTTTTCTTTTATTAGTATTATCATTGTATTGACACTGTTTCCAGGTGTTCCCCAGTGTACATCCACTCTGCTGTATCAAGAAAATAAATCTCCACACAATACATCCCGACAGTGTCAACAATGTTTTTCGTCAACTTTCGTAATTCTCGTATATAAGGAATAAAACATCCCCTTCTAACTGGAATTCTATTTTAACTTATTTGTTTTGTACGGCAACAATATTCTACATTGATAAAAGGAAATCAAAATGATTTATAAATTCGGGTCTTCAATGTAAAGGGGAGAGAAGAAAGGGGATAAAATTCCCCGGAGAGTTAAAAGCAATACGAGTCTGTATGATAACATATTGCTTCGTATGTTATAGAGAACTAGATATCCCCGGGGACTTTTGCATTTGTGTCCTGTGCATGCTTTCCTGAATAAATAGAGAGGGCTTTACAATGAAAACATTCGGTGTAGAAAACAATCTTATTTCGGATGACTATAATACTGTTTAACCCTCCGCTTCTTGGTACTGACGTTGATTGAACTCGATTATGATTCAAATATATTAATATCAACATTTATATCAAGTTCTAAAGATTAAATGGAAGCCGGTTCTCCATAAAATATTTTTATTATTAAGTGCAAACTGCATCTATGCTACGAAAGTCGAGCTAAATATTTTATTCTTTTACCTTGGTATTCAAAATCTCATAACATTAACCTTATTAAAAGAATGCGATAGCGATCTTGGGCAACTCGATTCATTAATTTGTTTTCCATCATCAACCTAAACAATTTTCTAACATAAAGAACTGGCATCAACGCTATCGTGCACTTTATTGCTACAGCTAAAAGGCTCCCAAAAAGATCGATAAATACTGCATTTTTCTAACAATAAGTTATAGTGTTTATATAATGACTTCCTTACAAAGAAAATTACTTTTTTTTTTTATTTTGCTTTTTTACTCTCGGATAGTTTCCATTATTTTTTCCGATAAGGTAAGAAACAATAGGATTGGGAGACGAAGGATTTATCTATGACTCGAGTTAAAGAGCTTATTATTACCATGCCTAATTTATTTGTGTTTTATCGATTATTCTTGATGAAGTCCTCTGTAAGGTAAAGAACTTCGTCAGCAAAACTTATATTTTCAATCGATTCCATGCGACATTCTGCCGAATGTGCTTTTGTATTCTGATTTAAGTCTGTTGTCGAAAAAAAAAAAAAAGAATATTTCTCGACTAAATCTGTTTAACGTATTTTTTTTTTTTTTTTGGTAGAGTCGTGTATTTTTTCCTTCTTCCCTATTCTATCAATTTGAATTTATAAATTTATGTTCGAGTAAAACTTTATTTTGAAAAGTTTTAATCGGTTGTCTTTATTAAATGGTAAGAAAATACTCGTTTAACATGTTTAAAGCCGAACGATACGAATCCATGATTTGTGCAAATGTATTTCTTCGCTTTAAACTGATGTTATAAAACGAAAATTTGTAGAATTTTTATATTACAGATGATGTAAATTTGTAAATTATGATAAAAATTATTATAACAACATTTTTTTTTATGGCGAATAAAGAGAATCCTACAGCTTTATAATTCTGGTGGGCGCACAAAGTGATGCAGTAATTTTCTCTCTTTCAGCCAGTATTTTGTTGGTCTCTATAATAAATAAACTTATTATAATTAATCTAGATTCCGTAACATCTTTGAAGGATTAATTTTAGTAATTTCTGTTATTAAACAAATGACACGATGCCTCATCCATTATTTATCTATAAATTCTTATGGAAAAGACGTGTTGTGACTGGATCGATTTGCACTCGCTCTCTCCGAACTGTTGCACTTCCATTTGTCTCTCTCAGTTCGATTCTCTGGATAACTTTCCATCACTGATATCAGAAACGAAAGTTGGAATTTAGGTAAAAGTAAAGTTTTTCTTGTATGTCTGCATTTTTGTATGTAGCTTCTTGTATATCCTGTTTGGGGAAAAAAAAGTCTAAATTGGAAAGGGAATTTTATGTTTATTCCTTGGAAATTTTCGAGAATTCGGTCTTTAAAAAAAATATCTTAAAAATATACTTTATACTAGAAAATGTAACTTTTAGAATTTAAGTTGGAAGACGCTCATATTCTTTGGGGAGCATTAGCCATAGCCATGATGTTCAGTTATTTCAACGCTTTGGTATTGAAAAATAGAAAAGGCTGACCTTTTAAGTTTTGAGTAAAATTCCGAGTAAATTTTATTTATTCGAAATGATTGCATTTTTAATACAAAATAAAATAATTAATTGAAAAAAACACAAACCAGGGAATAGTAACTTTAATTAAATGAATTTATTGCAGTTACATTAACAAATGCCAAATATTGAAAGCTTCTCTTTTAAAACATTATAAAAATGATCTTTGGACTAGAATATGTGGCTTTTGGGATTTGAATCTTAATGGAAGTGCTGTAATTTTGTGGAGTTGCACGCATTCCTTCGGGAACATTCATAGAGATGAAGATGCTTTACCATTTCAACGCTCTCGCGATTGTCGAAAGATTGAAAATTCTATTTCTCCACACTAGTTGGTACTTCGAATAGAACTGTATCGAAATATCCAGATACACGATTAGTTAAAAATTGCATTTTTTTATTATAAGAAAAAGAAATTAATAGAAAAATATAATGGTCACTTTTTAGAAGTTAACAAGCCGTTTATAGGAAGTATAGCGTAATTAGATTGGCAACTGTAGAAAAAAAAGGAAAGAAATTCGTGATGTTACATAGAAATTGCACGGAAGTAATCATTGTTTCCTATTGCCTTTCGTCTGTACTTCCGGAAAGAAATGCATCAAGGATACTGGTGCAGAAAAGAGAAGGAAGAAAAACGACAACTGCTGACTTCAGACATAAATTTATCTAATCGATTCGTTACGTCTGCCGGTGACGTTTTCGTGACACGTGACGAACGTAAACACTGTTAAATTTTGTATCAGAAAAATATAGATTGTAGAGAAACTTTTTTAACGAAATAGAAAAGAAGAAAAATTTATTCGCAAATGTAAGAAAGAAAAATAAATATTTTGAGTTTGGAAAACTTCTTCCGTATCAATAATGAAAAAGCTCTTCTCGCATGGACTGTAGAGAATTTTTGCACAACCACTGCAACTCCCACTGGCACCCTGAACTTCAGATATAGGAGAGAGCCTATGGGATCCTCTGACATGAATATACTCTTACCATCTTCAATACTGTAATGGTGCTTAAAGTATTAAGTTATTGACAAATAGTTCGTTTTATTTTTCCTCTTTTTTTCTTCGTATATGAAAAATGATGCATTTTCAATCTCTCAGAATCCGTAATGGATTCTACAGAAAGATTTTCTTTTTCAATAAATTTTCTTTCTCCAACGCTAAATGTGCCGAATTTTGTAGAAGTATGCGTCTCGAGTCCATAAAGTCGAAACTGTAACCATCAGTTACGTTTACAAGAACTGTCAGATTTTATAACAATTTGGATCGATAGTTTTATTCGAAAAATTTTTCTTGAGAAATCAGCTTGGCAATGAAGTTTAATCTGGAACAATTTGTAACAGCTTTTTTTCTTTTCTTTTGGTAAAGATTACTGAATTTCCCCCTCTCTTGTCGCTTCTGCTAATTTTGACAAAATCGATTTTCAGTTGAAACTCTTCTTAATCGATATCTTCTCTGATGACTTCCACGAAATTCAGAAATTATTAAAACTGGATTGTCGGAGAAGTATAGTGAAATGTTGAATAAATTTGATTAAAATTTTTGCATTACAACTGCTGTAAATCCCGAATATTTCCCTTCCAATTCTGTTTACCAATTTTCTGACATCTGCACACACTTAAGCGCGCATACGTACATTTATCATTCGACATGTTTCACTCAACATCTCTATCATGTGCGGTTGCAAAACATATGAATACAACCGTGATGAAAAGAAAGATTAATACCCTAGTAGTACAGAAAAACAGCCTATATATATACAGCTGCCCGATTAGAGGGTATATATGGCAGTACATAACACGACACGTGATATAGGATAAGGTTGTAAAGCAGATCAGATTTTTCCTCCTGGATTAGCTGGTTTCTCATTCGACTTCTGTACGTTTCCCCACGATCTTTTGTCCTCCTTTTCCTTTATGAACGTCTATTATTCATCGTCAGGGCGGTCTCTTTTCTTTCCTTTCCCTCGAAGGTCCTCTGACCTTCATTGACAAGCCGGCTGACTTGTCTACAGGGTATTTTTTTAAATCTTCTTGTCCGGCAGGTTCTTTTCACACGATATGAGCATGCACAGTAGAAATTTTTCTACTAGCATCTCCACTATTAGACTTTTCACAATAAAAATATGATTTTTTTTGTTTTTATTTAATTCATCTCTATCTGATAAATCTGCGTGCATAAAAGTTGCGCTTTTCTTCTCACGCATTTGGTTAACTTACCAAGAATAAAGAAATTATTCTAAAAATTTCATGCGATAAACTTTACAGGAAATTCATATAACAGTACTATCTTTATAAATGTATCATTAACTCTTCTATCTCAAACAAACTCCGTTCGAATCAACGTTTACAATCTTTTTTAACCTATCAGTATGGCTGGTTTACTCCCAATCTATAGCGTCAAGGAAGAAATTTGAAGGTCCTATCATTTATAACAGTCCAACTTGACATTTTTGATCTAAGCGAAAATCTTTTTTTATAAACATCCTATGCCATTTTGCTAGAGAATCATTAATACTTCCGGAAAATAAAATTAATTTATATAAAGTTCTTGTATAAGAACTTTTCGAATGAGTTTGGACATTTTTTTAATCCTTTTATTTATTAAAAATTCTTAAAACAAGTTGGAGAGGGTAACTAACGTGATTAAGCGCTCTCTGTTTTACTTTACATGCCAACGTCTTTGCTTCACTATCCATGTTGATGTTCTTCTCCTCCATAGTAATCCCTTCTCCCGGAAAAAATAAGTGAACAGGTAGTTGAAGAGAACAATAGATGGTAAAAGAAAACCTTAAACTATTCCAATAAGTTCCTTCGCCCAGAAAAATAATTAAGCGCTCTAGCATCCTTGTTAGATAGAAATTCAATCTTTTATATTTTAATGTACTTGGCAGTTTATTATAAAACTAATAGAGGAACTTGAAAAAACGGTAAATTAATAAACTTATATAAACATCAATGAAACCATGCGACTTAGCGCATATATATTGCTACAACTTAAAATTTTCATATCGATTTCTATCACTGTTTAGAGCTAAACCGCATTTCCGAGCTTTTCAGTATAATATAAACGCGAAAATCAAGTAGTTTATAGCTAAATTATATCATTAATTATTTACGAAACAGCTAAATTTTCGCATAATGTCGAAGATATAAAACTTAAAAAGAGAGAAAAACTAATAGTTCTAACAGTTTCTTCAAAGACATATTAAAGGGTGTAAACCAAGCGGCTTACCTTTCACCAAGATTGAATTTTTACAGGAATCCGAATTTTGATATACTAATTTAGGTTTCGAGTTCAGCCGCAAAACATAAACATAAAAAAAGAACACGAATTTTCTTTCTCTCATTGAAGAAAATCGATAAAAGTACAGGACTTATCGATCACTTTAGGCCGCACGATAATGCCAGAGTGTATTAGCCTTCTACTATGTTGACTACTAAATCGTCCTATAAACGTAGGTAAAAGCATATAACAAAGCTATGCAAAACTAATATTCCATAAACTTACTGCTGTTAATCTGTATTGCCTCCAAACAAAACAGATTATCATCGACAATGCAAACAAGTTTTCCCCTCTTACCAGGCCGCACAAACTAATAAATTAAATTAACGATTCATTCCTCCAATATTCTACACGTTACTGCTTGATGGAATATGGAAACCATTCTACCATTTGGCACAGTTTGAATAGTGGTTTATATATTTTGGTAAATATTTAATAGAAAACTCTAAGGGGTCCAAGATGCAGTCAAATCAATTGGGAATATTTGTTAATAATTTATCTCACAGTTTGTTTAAACAAGCATTATAACTTATCATTTAATCGGTTCGAAGACGAGACGAGAAAATGGTTTCTGTATCTGAAGTTTAACTTTTTATGTCGAGATATGTTTCCCGATTATTAAAGATTCTTTTATTTTAACCTTACTTAATTACTATCTTCATTTAAAAATGAAGAAAGTCAAGATCTAAATATTTCGAATTTTTAATACTTCAATTTGTTACTTTTAATTATTTCTATTAGTTTCATACATAAAGAATGTGCAAGTTGTGAAGAATGCTAAATTTTTACAGATTGATGCTGATCCAACAAAAATTAAGTGCTTAGAATTGTAACTGGTGAAGGGAGAAGAATCTCGCCTCCAGCGTTATCAAATACGTTTTGTCTAAGGTTTCTAGAATATGAGAATAGGAAAATAAATTGAAGGTCTTTCTTTACACCTCTCGCAACCATCTAAGACCCGAGAAGAGACAAGATATCTTAAAAGATTCTAAGTATGGAGACAAGCTATCCTTCAGATTCCGATCACCACAATGTCGCCTTTGTTACCGACTGTTCTCATTAATTACGCAGGTTGCTCATATGCCCCAGGGATGCGGCTATCCTCCCTAATGCCTCCTGCCATCAATACCGCCCCTATTATATGTTCCTCTGTCCAGAAATCCTGTAATAATAAAACACCCGCTTGGGTGTGGATACTTTGGTTCCTCTATGTCTTAACCTGGTTCCGGGATACCTCCCTAGAGATTCTAGTCGCTCTGCAGAATGTTTGCCATTACGTGATACAGAGAATCCAACTTTTACCATTTTAGACAAGTAAAACTGATTCTAAAAGCTATTGTTTCCGAAGGGAAATTTACATCAGTAAATTTAGTTATACGTATAGAAGTGCATTTATAAGAGTTTAGAGGTCAATACGGAGATATGTAAAATGGATAAAAATCCTCATAAAATTGCTTCCAACCACTATAAGGAGACATTCTTAGATGGAAAAAAGCATATCCAATACTGTTATATTATATGGATGTGTTATTCCTTTTTGACTACTAAAATTTTACAGAACAAATTTTTTTTTCTCATAATGTCAAGATAACTAACAGATATTCCTTCTACATAGAAAAACAAATGATATTATTGTAATTTTCATGTATATACTTACCCACACACTACACAAAATTAAAAATTAATAGGCCTACATATAATTTTCAATCTCTAAATTTACTATCCTGGACAAGTTGCTCATATATAGCTTTTAACCATGAAAATATTTTTCAAAGGGCAAAGTCTTTCTTGTAATAAAAGTTTTATTTCTTACAGATTATTAATCACGATCACAGATTTAACTATGGTAAGGCTTTATTAAATGGAAACTGCAATTAATACATCATCCAGTTTTGGAACAATACTTTTTAATCCCCAAATATGTCGTAATAGGAAAAATTTAAGAGTTTAAAACTCAAAAATAATTATTTAATGCTACTTTATACTCCGATTGTCAGACACTTTGCTATTTGATTTCGTGACAAACATTTAGACCACACCTGGTCATAACACACGTTCATTTTATAACCTCTTTTGAGCGTGACACTTTCTCAGAGCCAACTCCGGTATTGATTACTAATTTTGTAATCTGTGCAGCAGCATCTAAGGTTTGTTCCATAGCTATCGAAAACAAATGACACAGAAAGTTTCGTGTATTTCTTTCCTATCTACGGAATTAGACTAGTTACTAATTGAGAGGAAGCCGACTTTCCGTGTTTCGATATAAGAAATTGGTCGATTCATCAGCAAAGAGCATCAGGAAATGAGAGCGAGAGAGGAGCTAAAGCGAAAATTAAAATGGGTAGAAGTGTAAGAAGAAAAAAGAACAAGATATTTTCTCTCACCGTAAACAATTCTGATAAAGGTGTCTTGTCACATTTACTCTCAACTTAATGACGTACTAGGCAAACGGATGAATTATGCAGGAAAGCATTGCGGTGCCACTGTGCTACTTTTATTTTTCCCCTTTTCTCGTGCTAGCACTCTTTTTAATAAACTTAATGCACTATAGGTTTTGCTTTAACCACAAAAAGAAAAAAGGAGAGAATCTAAACGGAATTGCCAATTTTTACCTGTCCTTCTAGATATACCCAATCGCTGGGAAAGGAAAATATTTGTTGATTCAAAACGAAAATGTAAATAAAATTAATTTTACCAATGTTGTTTTACCCATTTATTAAATTATTGTTAATACGGCTCCGCCCAAAGTTTAACGCACGGAATCGTCCATACTTTTTGCACATTAAATTTATGATAAAAGCAGTTGCGGTGTTTATATTGATTGTAGGGATATAAAACGGAAAAATCTCCTCCCAAATTTATTAGGATATTGTGTAACGATAAATAACGCCTTTTCTAACGCCCAATTTATATTTTACAGCGTTGGAAAAGAGGGTGTGATGTACACATGGTTCTGTTAAAATTTAAAACATTATGCTAAGTTTATAAATTTCTTTGAGCGGAGTATTTATCTTAGTCGATGTTTATAGCCATTATATTGCCTACTCGAAAAATAATCCTAATGCGAATATTTAAATTCGAGAACTATAAAAAGTCCCATTTGCATGAAAAAAAAGAAACATTCATTAATATTCAGAATGATGACGAGTTAGGAATAACGTTATTCGCTTCCCATTGAAAATGTTATTGGGCGGAGCGTTTATCTGACGATATATCGAGTGAAGTTGATGATTTAGTTAGGTTACTTTCCCGAGGACGATTTTAATCAAGAGATTTAAATTCTGTATCCATAACGTGCCCTCTGTTGTAGCCGAGTGCATTCATTATTATTCAGGATCAAGGCCCCTGCATTGTGAAATGCTCCCTGTTAGAGCATTCTTTCGCCGGTTTGCGTGACCGAACAAACTAAGGAAACTCATACACCTCCGCTTACCCAGTATACCAATCTTTTAATAGTAGAAGCAAAGTAAACATCTGCTTACAAGCATCAGAACTGCGTCGAGATTCTCGAGCCTCTCGCCAACATCCCCAAACCTCATCACGAATCTCGTGATGAAGTAAAATAAAGAAACAGAGTTAATGCAATCCGAAAATATTGCCTTAAAACTTACGAGACAAACTTAATTGAGGAACTAATACCGAATGCATGGCACAGGGATCATAAACGTAAATCCTTATTGCATCAGAGTCAATTTGTTTTCGTATCACGTGACTGTTATAAGGATCTTAAGGCTAAAGTAAATACGGCCGAACATATTAAAACAGTAAAGGTAAAGTTAATTATTGAAACGCAAGTTAAGCAGTGTTTGAGAACACTTATTGGATACCGTATTGTTTACATTGAAAACTGTTCGGTCGGGGCGGAGTATTAAATGATGGATGTGCAGCATTTAGGGATGAGTATCGACTCTGGCTTTTCCACTCCTATTTATTAAAGTTTATATAAGTTGGCAATAATCATTCGCTTGTTTTACACTGTGTCAACAATCGTACCGAGCACGTGAAGAGTTTTAATTAGTTGGACATGTGTCGTTTTGTGTATGAATTAGTTTATCGAAGATATTCATGCAGTTCGGGATACGCTCAGTGCTTATAACGCCACTGGTAAACTAGTAAAATTTGTTATTTCTGCTGTGTCAGCAATAACACCAACCAAAAATTTCTCCAGATTTCCATTATTTACACACGTATGCGCTATATCGACACGATTTATTTTCTTAGCTATATTATATCAAAGTATAATAACGTTTGGGCCGAGAATATTCCTGATATCGAAGTGTAAATTTTAATAATGGAACTGTGCCAACAAACATCGGGCTGGTTAAGTCGAATTCCGATTAGAAACTCCAACGATATTAGATTTGTTCTTAGTTTGTCCAAAATCGTGTTGGGGTCTATGTTTACTATTTAGGATGATGAATGATGAAGCGCTAAATCTGCTATTTTTGCTGCGTCAACATTCATATCGAGCCTGGGTCGTTCAGCAGTGGCAACTATTTAGACGCGTGTATACGTATAACTCTGAAGGAATGTATGCCTGTAAATAGTATGCTACAGGCCTATATAAGCACGCTATGAGAAGACGAGCAACATACAACGAATATGTTGAATTTTAATCAGAATAATGTATAAACATAAATTAGTTTATGGATGAAAGTGTATATGTACTGTTCAAGACGATTCTATGACAACTGTTCTTTCGATATAATAAAAAATAGCCCTTTGTAATAACAATATACTCCAGGTATCATATTAATGAAGACTACAGTAATCTTACAAAGATGCAACAATGTTACAAAAACGTACAACGAAAGAATTTCTATAGAAAAGAAAAAATGAATTAAAATGGAATCGCTATTCTTTCCATTCGGTAAATTTTAATCAACATGAAGTCTACTTAGAGTAATTGAAATTTTATATTATATATTGTATAAATATACATACATACATATATATATATAATTGAATGTAAATATAAACTTATATATATTTACTCGCGTTGAAAAAATAACAAATGAATGATTATGGGCTGAGTCAATGAACTGGCTATCATCTTTCCTGTAGTAGAAAAGAAAACGGTTGTGAAAGTCGGTTTTCCACACGCGAGAAACTCTCCAGTCAAGTTTCCTCGAATAATCAATATCCTCTCTTCTTCTACCGCTAATAAAGAATATTCCTGTAGTAGCATCGGTCGTGTCAGCGTACATGGCCAACCTTCTCTTCTAATATTTTCTACCAGTTTAGGTCCGACTCTACTATGTTTTCGTGTTTATTGACTCAAAAAAAAACAATGTCTGAAAGTAAATATGGCAAAAAACTTAAGCGCGTAGGGAGTTTAACTCGGGCTTAAGAAGAAATGTTTAAAATCGGTGCGTGTAATGCAAATTAAAGTTTGTTTTTCTCTTCTACTCCGGATTTCTATTCACGAAATTAAAGTATTACATGGACATTCATTCGGTATTCTACCAGTGAAATCTCTAGATAAACGTAGATCTATTCAAAGTAGGCGAGAAAAGATGTATGAGATAAAAGTGTGTGTAAGGCAAGGAAGGACTGGATAATGCGCTAACTCTATTACCTCACCTCCAGGGATATAGATAGGTATAGTTGGATTGAAAGACACTTAATCCCCGGCGAGGCAGCGGACTTAAGTGCACCGAGCTTCGCCTAATGACCTAAACTGGCCCGCTAAAGGTTAACATTTTCCAAGCAGGTGAAAGTTCACGGACGAGAAATGCACTGATTAGGCCGGAAATTAGGATCCAGTGCTCGTTAAGCCTTTCGTGTCTGCCTACTTTGTCCAATTAAGGACGAATCGTAAGGATAATCCTTTCACCGCCAAATTGGTCCAATCACTTACTTGTTTTTTAACTTTTATAATCCTTAAAACTGTTTTTTATTCTTTAAATATATCTTTTAACTAGATTAGCCATCTCGATACAACTCCACCCGAGCATTACCATGTAGGCACCCGTAAAAAAAAATTCCCTTTTATCTAAAAATTTATGGTTAAATGTCGGATAATTTTTTTGATAAAATTTCCTTGGATAAAATAATTGATTTATTTTGTTTAAAAATAATCTAACAGTACTTCTAGATAAACTTTGATTAAATTTCTCATTAATTATTAAATCTCATTAATTTAAACTCATTAATTTTCCTTATACATACTGCATTTCTTTTAATAAAATCTTCATCACCATTCTCATCAATAATATCTTTATGATACGTAACAAAAATAATTTTATTTTCGTCTATATTTTCCTAAGAATCTTAGAACAGTATTATTATTATTATTGTTATTATTATCATCATCTAATATCTTTTTATCATCACGATGCTCCTAAGTTCCCATAAACTCGTCAATACCAAGAAATCTTATCGTCCTAGATCTACTTATGACCAGCCTCAACTCTTACGAATTGCGAGTCTGGAGTTTTAGTACGATTGGCCAATTTTATTAAATTTTTTTCTGTAGAAAAAAAATAAAAAATACGCAAATTTTGATACACAAAAAACTCGAAACTGTAAAGACAAATCCGCCAAACTATACTTAATTGAATAATTCTTTACATTAGCATTAATTAATCTTTCCCCAGGATACAACCGTTTCGACTTAGTAAAGTAAACAGAACAAAAATAAAATGTAATTTAAAACAGTTTTTACTAGATTCAAATTTACGAATCGATAAAAACTTTTTAATTATATCCCGTCTTTTAGCGATTAAAAATGAATTTTTCGTTTGTTTGTGTATAAAGTTACTTAAATGTTAATCTCTCTCTCTCTTCCGAGCCACAAAAAAAAAAATCATTTGTATAATTATGGAGGAAGCCGAGTACACAGTAGTTTTCTTCCATTCCGGCTTTGTTAGTAAAAGGTGAGTTGTAAAGTTTACAACCGCATCATTCATTAAAATGTATTAAAAGTGTAATTAGATAATATAAGTTGCACATTCGGATGATAAACTTGGCTTACTCGGCCGCTATCGAGTTTGCAACGAATAAGTTTATAAAGAATTTTTACTACAGCGAAAAATATGCTCGATGTTATTAACTTTCTGTTGGGTTAGAAAATGTAATTAGGTGCGGATATAAATGTTCTATAAATTAAAAAAAAACAAACAAATTTCTCTAAAGGATAAATGCGTTATTAATGCGGATTAATAAGGCTGCTCAAGCCTGTAAACATGCAGTTTTAAAACTGAAATTTCTTCTACCATTAGGGGGAATACATTTTAGCAAAGAGGAAAAAATAACTGCACTTCACTCCATTGTATGTGGGCCGAATTAATTAATTCTTTGTAAAATGAGGCTACTGTTTAACATGCGAAATTAACACTTACAAAAATACTAAGGAAATAAAACGATAAAAGCACTTATTGACTGAATAGTATCGTGTTTCGTCATCCGGCGCGGTTCCATTCGCCAATTAAAAAACTGTAGTTTGATATATAAAATAATCTTTCATCTTGTTTATCAAACTTTGATTGCTGGCGGTAATTCGATATCTTTGCTTTCCGAACATGACTACCATTTAAAGACGCCATGCATATATTTTTTTATTTTTTTTTCTATCGATTCTTTGACGTTCTAAATGGAAATTTCCACGTTAGGATGTTTAATACGTAACTGAAGCCCGAGAAAGCAAAAGGGAAAGATATTGTAAAGGGTCGACGATCTCGTCCATTGATCCTGTGGTCACGTGTACAATGGTGAATCCCTGTTGCGGCACGTGCGGCAAACTCTCACCATGCATCAGTACATTGTTGAATTATTAAACAAGCACGATGGGCCGTACCGAGATTTCTATGTATGTGGATTGATCTAGGATAACTTAGTAAAAATAGATCAGATTGGTTAGTTCCAGACACGCGCTATATAACTCCACGTTCTTTCGACAATCGTCATAACGTTGGGCGCTTCATGGTCAAACAATTTATAAAAATTTTTTTTTCTGTTCTACACGGTGAATGTTTAAAAATAACTATCGGAATTGATAGATTAAGCCCAAAACACCCTATTCGAATTTTTAAAATTTTATCCGGTTTGCATCTGTTGTAGAAACGTTTTCCAAAGTTTAAGAATAGATTTTGTCCTAACAACGTTTCTTAATCTTCAAAATATTTTGCTCGCCCGAGATGTACAGACTACAACACATTTTTGTTCGGCAGACATTTTCCAATTTTAATCTGGTTAAAGCGGCGAGTCGAAATTTTGTTGCTATTGTGAACAAACAAAAATGATCGATTGGCGGCGAGTTATAAGAAAGTGCTGAATAACAGAATTTGTCAATTATATTCCATTTTTTTTTTTTTTAATTTTATTTGATTTCGTGCGTATATATTTTTTTGTTTTCTGTGTGTGTTTTCGAGTGTAGTTGGCGGTTTAAAATACTTTTATACATTTATTTCTCGCGGGATAATAAAAAATCAATCGAAACACGCTAAGGTAATTTAATAAAACTCTTATACATTTTTTATGGAGCAAAAGTTGACTAAAATACATATAAATATATACATATTAAATTTAAATATATATATATTATTTATGAAAAAAATTAAAAATTACTTCATGTAAGGATATGTCAGTAAGAGTGGCTACAGATTTTTTCTCTTACTATTTTTTCGCGTTACTCTATACGAAATATTTATAGAATTTATTTAAATATATAATTCTCCAGAGGATTTATTGCAAATTAGTTTGTTATTAAGCCAGAATTTTTTATTTTTTTTTAAATAAATACAATATGTTTATCGCTAGCGGCCAGTTCGTTTTGCCAAGTATCTTGTTATGTTAATCGTTTTTTTTTTTTTCTAAGTTATGTTAATACTTTTCTCTGAGGATCTTCACTTTTATAAGTCTGGTTTCTTAAGGTATTATCGATGTAACTTAACTGGTGTTTCCGGAAGAATGTGACTAGCGAAAGATTAGAAGAAATTTTAAATGGTGGAGTTAGTAAAAACTAACGTAATTTGCCGAGTATGTTTTAGATTAATCGCATTTTTAACTATGTTAATGTTTACTCTAGATTCTCCGTTGGCGGAATTCCGTGAAGAATTTGTCTCGGAAATAATTATATCAGCAAAATTCGGACGACAAGCTGACTACCAAATGAAATTACTATTGGATACTAACTCGCTTTGAGAAATATCTTGTTATGCTAATAACGATTTTAACTATGTTGATGTTTTCCCTGGAGGCATCTACTTCCATTTACTATCTTTTGAGATATTTTCGCACGACTTATGCCTTCCAACCAAGGAGGATAACAAAACATAACGAACTAACTGGTTTTGCAAAATAGCAAAAAGAAAAAAAAAACAACATTAGCATTGCTAAAAATCTATATAGTACTGTTTATCCTCCACCTTCGAGTAGTTCTGCTCAAAATGTTTGCAAAGTAGAAACCTTAAGGGGGGGAAAAATCTAAAAAAAATATGCAAACGAAAGAAGAGCAAATTCTCTTAAAAATCAGCTTTCTATTAAACAAAACTTAAATTTTTGAATAAAGACATCTGTAGAAATTTTTAAATGTATGTATGGCATAAATCCCCTCGATTAAAAAAGATCAACTGGGTCTAAATCTTCATAAAACCAATTATATTTTTAATTAATTCTATTTTTACCTTTTGTAAATTTTAATTTACATTTACATGTATTAATTTTAATTTATTTAAGCATAAATCTTGTTAGAAACTCGTAAATTATGCATAAAAATCCGCCATCTTGATTTATATCCTTTCGGGTGTTATTAATTCTGTATGTCTTATCTTACCGCGTCTAAAATTTCCGAGTACATTTTTCTTTTTATAATCGAATTAAAATTATAATATTTTCCAAATATCGTGGATAGAAATGTTAATAAAATGTAGCCAGGAAGATGCGGATTAACAACTTTCGTCTTCGCATCTGTAGTTATCCTTGGGAAAACAGAGAAACTGTGTAAAGAAACAAAAAAACTAACATTAAGAGGACTAAACAAACCAGTAAAATAAGTTAATAAAAACAAAATCCTGGAACAGAAAGCCTAAGTGAAAAGAAGATTAAAAGAGAGAGATGGTCACTGTTTTCAGGAGAGAAAACATCGATTAACGGCTAAACTAATAACAATAATAATTATTTATCGATTCTTTAGCATATTATACTTATTTATTATGCGAAATTTAATTGGTAAAAGAAAGAAGAAAGAGGAAAAGTTACGCTCTTCGAGAAACTGGTTTAAGATAGTTTAATGGGAGGGTGCAAAACATCGCTCCACTAATTATGTTCAAGGATTAAGCCGCTATTCAAGAAGATAATTCAGATTTTTAACATGGAAGGCACACGCCCATCTTTTCTTCTTACATAAATTACCGCATTAATTTTGATTTTGTATTTATTTACGGTCTTCAAATAAACCTATTCAGCTATCAAACACAGAATGGACTGGGTATCTCCGCATATTAATAAGCCAGATATCGCGTTTTGGAGTGAATTTCTAGCCAAATCTCGCAGAGAAATTAATCTTTGGATTAAATTAATTTCGTGCGCTTAGTTAAGACGATAAAATAAAAAAAAAATTAAGAAGTTTTACGGCAACTGCATTTTTGATCGATACCGAGATATATGATATAAACGATGATTAAAATCTGTACCATTTTAGAAACACCCAAAATCGTAGTCGTTCATGTAGACAAATTATCTCTAAAGTTTAACAGTTAAATTGCCTGGAAAGTATGCCTTTGGGAAGCACATTAAACAAATCAGAACATTTAGTAAGTAAGATGTATAAACTCGGCGCGAAAATCTATAAATTCGCATTTCTATTAAGCATAATTAGCGGTCATTAGATAATGTATAAAACCCAGCGCATTAAATTTTCATGTCGAGTGTTTCCTTATACATTTTTTACGTTAGTCGCTCGACTGGAGTTCATTTGGCCTCCACGCGGGCCGGGCTCACCTCTCATTACAGAGATTGATTTTATAGAATTGGTGTAAATAACCAGAATTCTACGCTGTAGCGCTCACCGTGCTTAATTTATCGGACGGTACGGGGGGGAAACGAAATGAACTGGATATATGGAAAGCAATTTTAAAAAATAGATCGTTTCTCCAACCCACATCCAATACAATACGGTATCCTCACAATAACATCACGGAACACAAAAGTAACCTCCCTTTATAGATAGGTAGCACGAAAGACCAGGCAGGAAAGAATTTCCTAACCAAACAGCGGGGAACTCCTTCAGAAAACAGCAGCGTGTGACGTTTTACACGAATCTATACCGTACACCCAGCGATAAATTACTTACGAGAATCGTTATTTTTATATTAGCGTATAGGTAGAAAAACTGCCATGTCACTTTAGCCGCCTAGCCTGTACTACGCGATATTCTATGATAATTAACTTCGCCCGGTGCCAATTTATTCTCATTTATTAAAGTGTTATGGGTCTACGCCGTTCGGTCGCACCAATGGAATAGTCTGACCTTTACCGAGTGTTTTAACCCCGATACAAGACGTAAATGTAAAAAGATGGCCACAGGAACAGCGGAAGGTAGGATATTAACGCGATAACGATAGGAATACGTGTTTACCTTATCCTTCGAATAATCCGTGGCATATGTTTTGAAATCCCTGTCATCTGCTACTGACACCAGCCAAGGACAACCCGCTGAGTTATACTGGCTGCACTTCATTCTCGATTTAACTGATATTGGATAGGAGTTATCGTCGACCGACGATATCAAAATTTAATATCTACCGACAGAACTCGCAGAAAACTGCGTAAAACCACAGGAAGGAGCGAACCAATCGTATATTTAATATCATCTTTCCAAGCCGGAGAACCAACCCAGCCTGGAAATCATTTATTAACTTGGAAAAGGCGACCAAAAGAAAAAAAAAAAGCTAGGCGCGGTAAAGCCAAGTTCCTTACCTTTGTAAGCTCACACAAAATTATTTCCCAAAATTAAACACTTCTCCGGTTGGTTAAGCGGTAGATCAGTCCAATAAGTTTTGAATATTTTAGAGGTCCTACCGGCTCAGTCAACTTACTCTATTCACGCACAGCGTACAACTCGCTGGTCGTGAACACTGCCATCCACCTATATAACTACCTCCCGCTCCCTCCGGTGGCCGAACGCGGAACTACCATATCCATCCGGCGATTGGACGATGGAGGACGGTCACGTGGCGCAGATTCGGAGGAAGAATCGGAGGTAGTGCAGCATTTTAGTATAGTCGACGTCCGCTATCGCCCGAGCCTGCCTCTATCTGAAATATTTTCCATTGTTGTAGAACGGAATGCATCTCTGCGGGCGTTCCAAACTTCGGCCATACAGCTGGGTTTTCAATTTTCTTCCATATTGTTAACGCTTTTATTGTGGTAATAGTACATTTTTACTAATAAAATTTAACTTACTGGAATAAGTTTTCTCATTTGGGCATACCGTCATCATCTAAACTGGCGCAATTTCTTCCTATAAACTATTTACTTCCACCTCATTAACACAAACTGTTATTTAATAATAATTTTTGGAAAACATATCGAGTTCGGCTCTATAACGGTTGCAAGCCGCCAACCATCTTAATTAAAAAAAACAAACGGCACGTTTAAGCCCTACAAATTGCATTCAGATTAAGGGGCACCGATGTAAAAGTAAAGGGGCGTCTTTTGCCTACATGTTTAACTAACGTGTAGCGGGCAGAGACCGCACCCCGCCCAAAACTCCTGTCAAATTCCGTTTACAGGCGGGTCTCCATGTCAACCGCCACTTCCGTAAATTAGATGTCATATGTTGGTGCTGAGCTTCCATCCCCCCTTCATAAAGAAGACAAACGACAAAACAAAATCGCGACTGAACTTATACTTCCACGTCATTCATCACCAAGAACAGCCTTGAACTTATATAAAGTTCAAGGTTTTCCTATCTATCGCTTGGAATTATTTTTCTAATAATTAATATTTAAAACAAGTCCCGATCGATGTTGCCACCGTAATTCAAATCTAGCCATGGAAATTTACCCATAATATATTTAATTTTAGACCATACTGTCTCCAACTTGCGTGTAAAATTCGCCTCTTTAAAGATGTCTCTTTAACACCTCCCCGTTTTTAACTTTATCCTTCAAAATTTCATTTTTTCATCAACTTTTTCTGCGTATTATGTTTACTCTACTCTTTCAATACCATCTAAAATATTCAAATTTTTCTTAAAGTTTACTTTAATAATTATAATTAAAATATTAACAATTTTTTACGAATTGTTAATATTTTAATTAACCATTTATTTAGATTTTTAGGATATTTTCCACGCAGTAAATTTCGTTGTATGTCTGGTAACTTCGGCACAAAAACAGATCGAAGAAAGCGGCAACAGCGACAAAAAAAAGATCTTCCTAACAATTTACTGGTCTCCTAAGTAATGAAGCGAGACATTAAAAGCTTAATTTCCTTTTTTTCCACTTAAGGAGATTTCTTTATTGAATTCCCCCTAAGAGTTGTTTAGTATTTTTATATCTGGAATATATAAATATGGTAGATAGTCCAGACCATAAAATGTAGTGGCAGAGACGAGTATAACTTAGATAAGAACAAACACGAATCAAATATCGACATTGGGGGACAATGTAAGATGGTAGAAGTTGTGGCCCCCTCGGGCACGAGTCCGGGACGACGCTGGTGGCGCCTTCTATGTTTGGAATGGGAAAACGTTATTATCGGTGTCTTCCAGGAAAGAAGAGAACGTTTTATTAATTACTAGACGCGTAACACGACTGGAGTAATAATTAACTCAATTATAACTCCGTCCAGAGAAAGACGAGTTCAAATGCGAAAATGATAACGAGAGGAGAGAAAAGTTGGGAAGACGGACTACTGCCGAGATCTTTGTTAGCTACAAAACTCGTTTAAGAAGTATGCCCAAGTCCATAACGGAGGTTTTGTGTTTCAGAAAAGGAAATAAGAGCTGGCAGCCTCCCTTTTATGTGTTACTGGAACAAATTGCCCTTATTGCTTCCCTCTAGGCTGATTGTCAGGGGTGCGGAGAAAAGTTGACTATTCGGAAAGTTCCCACTACCATACATATATATTACGCCCTCGGGCGGGTTTTTGGTTATTTTATTACTTATAAAACATAAAACCCCGGCTGGACTACAAAAAAATCTCTGTACCCATTTGCATAACTGATACTGACCAACCTTCTCTATCTTTAAAAGCCCCGCGTAATCGAATATAGCTAATAAAGTAAATGCGAAGGGTAAAAAGAGTAATCCTTGGTGATTTTTGGCTGTCAATCATCGATTAAATCTCCTGGTCCATTTACTGGTGCACAGGAGTCTGTTGACACAGCCATGTTATTTTCCTGCCAGACCAACAGGCAACTTAGTCCATCCCAACTACTTCTGTCAACTTATCTAGCCAAACAACTAAAGGAAAGACTCTTCTTACCTTCCAGGCAACCGGCGCATTCTTTAACTAGAGTCGTTATTTAAACATTTTCATATCGATTTTGATAATTATATTTTAAAAGTTTGTTACCATTGGCCATCGGTTGTTTGTATTTTGATTAAAACCTCGTTGGCCTTTAATTAATCCTGTTCTTTGCCATCTCAACATCGTATTCTGGGTGGACTCGAAGATCGAAGAGAATTTTAACTTTTTCTTTGCCAAATTTCTTATCTGTGTCCGTAATTTAAAGTGACGGAGCGTGCCAGTTACCAAGGCATCCGAATGTCTCTTGTAAATTCGAGTGTCGTTCATCTATTCGAGCGTTTATGTCATTACTGAATTCTCGGAATATTAAACCGTTTCTGAATCTATTCAAATACCTTGTACCTACTGAATATTTATTCATTGACTATGCGGGTGATTTATAGAACTATCATAAACATACGCTTGACTGCCATCTTTTATTCCATTATATAATCTCTGATACTTTAGCTGGAGTCTACATCCAGAATTTTGTTCATCTTTTAACGCATTGTTAGTTCAATTTTCCTTTCCTCTATATAGCGTAATATTTACCAAGTTCGAAAGAATTTGTACTTTTCCCTTAAAACTCTTTCTGTTACTTGTGTTTTAACAATCATAGAAGAGTGGCGAAGCTTAAACCAGTTCTATTATTAGCTATTTAATGTATATTTAAGCCGAGAGTTAACGACGAGGACTATGATGTTGTTTGAAGATGTACAAAATTCCTGTTTACATTCTTCCCCGAAGAAGTTTCATTTAAATCTCGCTATCGTATCTTCAACTTCCATATTTTCACAATTAACTCGCTGAGATTAAACACGCAACACCAAAAATTACCTTTTACACAAAATTTCTTCTGGATGCAATTATTCGAAAAAAAATTCTTAATTAAGATTACTTCGTTAATTTACCAGAAGCAAAAAGGGGAAGAAAAAGAGAGAGAGAAAAATTCCATCTCTTACAATTTACTAAAATAATTACCTTCCAAATAATTAACTTAATATTAAAAATATAATTTAAATTTTAAAAATGACTGCAAAAAAAACAGAAATTATTTAAAAAGGTTGTTGACATAAATTATAAAAAAATGTAAAAAAAAATGAAAGTGTTTAAAAAAAATCCTACGACACGCACCGTTGGAGTTAATTTTTCTGTCTAGCTTTTCTGGCTAAAAAATTTTGACCAGGGAGGAGTGTCGAATAATGTAATGAAAGCAATAGGCTGAGAGGGGAGGAACATCGTCCTCTGCCCCCATAGTGTGCAATAATCGGCACTAGCTTAGTATTTAGTGTTGGGTGTAGCCGATCTCTTTTCCTTCAATTATTAACTAACCCTCTATCGAGGATTGAAAACAAATAAAATATTCAACCGTTCCTGATTCTTTGACTTTTCTCAATGGAGCAAAAGAAAAGAATGGAGAAGAAATATTCATGAGTTGATATTCGTAAATATTCATGCAGTTGCCGTAAGGAACGTCTGTTCGTCTGTCAGCGTAACATGCAAGAAGTGGAATATTATGAATGGAAGGAAGAATTTTTCTTCAAATTGTGATTTCGGGCGAAAATTTTGACCAATTTACATATTTAGACCGTAATCGACAGACTTGTTAGAGTTTAAACTAAAATATAAATATAATTAGACAAAAATGCAGTTACATAATAAAAATTTTAGATGTCGACAATGAGAAATCTGCTGATTTCGATATTTCATAAATTATTCAAACTCATTACTAGAATTTTCGGAAATCTTACTCTGGCCTTATCATCTCTAGATAAGGTGGAGTATCGATTAAAGCAAAAATTTCGAGTTACAGCCGAGCGAAATATAAAATTCATAACATAATTTAAGTACATCGATTGAGCATTTTAGATAAGAATTATACGCTTTATATTAGAAATTTCTGTTTCAATCTAATGCATAATTTTCGAGTCATAAATATATGTTACCGCTTAAGTTACATCTCGGGAGATTGTCTTAAGAGTTACATTGCAGCCCTTCAGCTAGAGACTAAGGGATTTGTGTTATCGCCGGAGTAATTAATATTCTTAAATTTAACAATAGATGAGGTTATGTTACAGGCAAATATATGAGAATTAACAGCAAACTTTTCAATTTATTGAGTGTAACTGATATTCGCAGAGTGAAGCACTTTGCAGTTGAA
>WUQG02407595.1:0-16678 GCA_011317285.2 Androctonus mauritanicus
GTCCCTGGTTCGATTCCAGGCCAAGGCAAATTTTTAATTTCAGAAAATTAGTCAAAATTATAGTATGATTATTAAATGATAGATGGCACCACCTTAGTCCAAATTTATTTAATTAATTATTAATCCAATAGATGGGTTCAAATTAAATATTAATTATTAATTTACAGTTTATTCCAAATTTATTCACCAGGGGGAGTTAGTGCTTGTTTGGATTATACATTTGAATTTTTGATAGTTCTGATCATTTAGAAAATATGGGATGATTTAATTTGTAACTGATTTTGAATATCAAATTTATTCTTCCAGAGATCACATATGTTCACATATGCTGTTAATTGAGGCAAATTTTCTTTGCATAGTTTCATTTTGATTATTTTAATATATTTTTTTCTATTATATCTAATAATACTCAGAAATGAGAGGAAATTTACTTTTAAATATCTACTGAACAAACATTTCACTAAAATTATATTGAAAAAGATTGAATTTATTTGCAGCAAAAAATAGGCCTCCATAAGTATTCATCATCGGCCAGTTAAAACCCCTTCCTGCCCGAGACTTTTTGCCTATGTCAAAGTGCATAAGAACCCAATTTCCATTCGATCAATCGTTGAAAAACATAGTGCACCCACCTACTACCTGGAAAAGAAGCTAGTAGCCTGGGCTACAGGAATACTTCAGCAAACCAAAAATACAACTAATGCTGCAACGCAAGCACTGAATAGACTAAGAAGTGTAACATGGGAAAGTGGTGATGTAATTGTAACGTATGACTTTGAAAGTCTATAACCGTCTTTATGGATAGAACCAGTCTGCCTCCTCTTCTACAGGTTCCTCCTGGCGAATACGGCTGATTTGCATATAGACCCAGCCTTTCTAAGGGACATTGCCTATCTTGTAACACATATATCTTTTTTCACATTCCAAAGAAGTTACTACTAACAATGAAGAGGAGTTCCAATAGGTAGCCCTATGCCTGCACCATTCGCGGAACTAGTACTGAGAAAAGCGGAAGCAGAGGTTTTACACACACTTAGGAGTGACATGAAATTTTACTTAAGGTACGTCGATGACGTGATCACTGTGTGGAAGCAAGGGTACAACCCAGAAACCTTAGTAGAAGGACTAATTATGAATCATTATGGGCTGATCCTAAACCAGCAGCATGGAAATGAAAAAGAGGCTCATTTCTTGGATATTGGCTTAGAATTACATGAAAATGAGCTCCACACCACTGTCTACAGGAAACCCATGTATGAGCCGATTATTATTCCGAAATGGTCCCATGACCCAACCTCCTATAAGAGGTCTGCGTTTAGGTTTTACTTTAGGAGGGCTGAGCTCTACAATAACACTAACGAAGGAAAAGAAAAAGAGCTACAGTATATCTATAGAACGGGATACTTGTATGGGTATACGAGAGGATTTTTAACAAGAATTCACAATAAAGTAAAGCAATCCCTCACTAGGGAGGTGACACCAAATGATAATGCAGAAACCGCATACTAAGCGATACCCTATGCAATGAAAGGATACAGGTTTCTGAAAGACATGCAAGCAGTGATATATGGACCTACAGCAGATACCCGACTATCTTTAATCAGCTCCGAAATGATAAAAATAAAATAGAACACACCAAAAAATCAGGAATGTATAGCATACTGCTCGAGAATTTGAATACAGAAGAAAATGAAGTCTACATAGGAGTCACAACAAGATCGTTAGAGAAAAGGATAGCAGAGCATAGGAGAGATGTAAGCAGAAGAAAAACAACAACAGCCCTTTCCACGAGAATCTTGGAGTATGATGTGCGAATTGATTGGGATGAAGCGAGAATAGTTAGGACATTTGAAAAAGACGAGCATGCGTCATTAGCGGAAGCTATGGAGATATGTGTAAATGAAAACACAAAAAACCTAGTAAACATTAACCAGCCAACCCAGCAATTGTCAGCAGCTTGGAAGTATTTCTTATCTAATTATAAGTAGCAACTTACATCTACCGCAGATTACAGAAGCTATAATTTGGACTGCCAAAGAACTGTTGTGTTAGCGTATTTAATATAGCCAATGGATAAGAACTAGAGTACTTCATGTTTCCCATTTTAATTTCGTTTTAATTTAATTTAATTTTATTTTATGGTAATTTTACCTAATTTTTGTTGCTATGGTAATGTATCTTAAATTCTTTTTAAATTACATGTTCTTTAGGAGATTATTATTACATGTTCTATTTCAGTTAAGAGTTTAAAAAGTTTGTTCAGGCTTGTTTTATTCTATTTATTTACTGTGTATGTGCCTGAAGATGATGTATAAACATCGAAAGCACTAGCAATAAAGTTTTTATGTTATTGTTCTTGCACCTGCTGTTCAGTGCTTCATTTTATGAATATTTAGCTCAAATGAAGATGTCAAAAATCACTTGGTTCAATTTTTTGCAGGCAAAGATCAAAAGTTCTACAAGCATGGAATCATACTATTACCTGAAAGGTGGCAAAATGTGTTGGACCAAAATGGTCAATATATAATTGAATAAAATATTTATATATTATAAAAAAATTGTTATTCATTTTCATGAAAAAACAAAATTACTTTCCAAACAAACCTATAAAATTAAAAATATATATATTTCAGATTTCTATAAATAAAATATACTAATAAAATATAAAATAATAAATAAATATTACTTTGTGATGGAATTTCATCTACAAAACATCCATCACTCTGTTGATCAGGACTGATAAATGGGGGAGATCTATTAGGTGATGACATCAGAGGAGACATTTGTCCAAATAAACCTGAAGACTCTAAACCAGGTTCTGTAGCCAATCGACGTCGAGGGATATTCTCTCCCCTAAAGAAAAATTTTTATTCAAAATAATATTTGAAAATTATCAATATTAATCATAAATCAAATTTTATATATATATGCAAATATAATGACCAAAAAATCTATGCAATTTTCAAAGTTAATATTTTGACATAAATTATATAAAACTATTTACAGATGGCATTTAATTATAACACAAAGAACTAGAAAAATCAGCACTGTTCAGCAGTTGTTTGCTTCAAAAAAACTTTTATAAAAGTTTTTTTGAAGCAAACAACTGCTGAACAGTGCTAATTTTTCTAGTTCTTTGTGTTATAATTAAGTGAAATAAGCAATGAATTATGGATATAAATGGCACTTAAATTATCAATGCATATTAAAGGGATAAAGGATGACGAAGTAATTAATATTTTCTGGTGTTACTAAAGTAAAAATACATATAAAATGGCCTAATCTATTAAGAATCAAAAACCATTATCTTAATAAATGATAATTTTAGCACTGAGACAGGTATAGAAAAATAAACAATTATGCAATTGCAAAAAGTACTTTTGGTTTTGTTAACCCTCCTCAGTCTTCACACAAATATTCAAAAGAATAGTGATCCAAAGAACAATAGAATAAACACTTTAAATTTCAAAATTAAACGTTTGACTAAAACTTTAAATATAACAATATAAACATATATACATAGTATTAATTATACAATGGTAAAATTAAATAAATATAGAGTCTACACTATAAATAATACATAAGTTGACTAAATTATTGTAACTCCATTTCTATGCATACTGATTTAATTGGAATCTACCTTGTTAACCAGTGCAATAACATCCTTTCTCTTATCATAGATATGAAGTGTCTCTACTATTTTTCCTCTTATAAGATTTTTCTTCAACTTGGACAATCTTGTTATCTTTCTAATTAATTTCTAAATCATTAATTTTTGCTCCTTGAGCTAATGCTGTATTATTCAGACTTTTATTAATGTTGTATATATGTTCCTTAACCTTTCTATCAAGTGATCTTGAGGTGTAACCAATGTATATTCTTGCTTGTTGTATTTCCTTATCTACAAAGGGAATTTCATACATGCCTGGAGCTTTATTCTTGTCAAGGTAGTCCTTATCATTCCTTAAGCAATTAAATAAAGTATTTCTTCTCTTGAAAACTATTTTATCTGCTGAAATACATTCTAATTATCTTCTATATTTAAGAGTGATTTCATTAATTTTCAGAGAATATACAATGCGATATTCATAATCTTGCCTATTTTGTTGAGTTGTCTTTATTAATGTGTTATTTGTCAACTTCCATAATCTATAGATTAAATTGAATCATATAACAAATCTATAGATTAAATTGGATTGTTAAACAAGCTGTCATCCACAGAAAAAACAAAGATTTAATCTATACATTATGGAAGAAGAAATATTTAATTCCTAATATTATTAAGCATTACATAATATATGTATGTAGTATATTAAGCTGATGAGGGTCAAATAGATCAAAAATGTTTCTGTGTTTATATATTGACTGTAATAAAGTTTTTTTATATCAGCATCCTATCTAAGTGCTAGAAATAGGAATTTGTATCATTGGAAAGTAATGAACTTTCAGATATTAATAATTTTAAATTAAATATAAAATTAGTTTCATTAGCAAGCTTTCTATCATCATCACACACTTCTTAATAAAAAAATTGTAGTATTATAAAATAAAACACTGTCCAAAAAATAAATGATTTAACTTTACACTTTGCAATAATTTTTATTAGTTTAATAAATTAATAAAAAAATTCAAGCATTAAATACACAAGTCAATTGATTCTAGTGAAATATTTTAAAAATTATTTATTAAATTACATTCAATTTTAAAAAATGATGATTATTTATTTAATTATTGTTTAATTTTAAAACAGTCCACTAGGAATCATTTAGCTTATATATTAATATTTATATCATGAACTCCTCTATAGTCTATCCTGGTTAAAAAAAACCCTGAAGTAAGCAAACCGTTTCTCTGAAATTTGTATTCATGTTCTCTAAATGAGTGCTGATTGGGGAAAAATGTGTGTAGGAAAGTCCATCTACACTGTACAAACATGTGAAGGGGTGTTCAATATTGTGAAGTGCAAAGTGAGTTCAATATCCTTTAAACTAATAGTTGGATTATTTTCTCGTAGTTTTTCATAAACATTAACAATTATTTGTCATGCTTCACTATTCAAAATTTTTCCGCTAACATTTCTGCATAACTTCCTCTCAAGCAAAGAATCCGATACATCCGACATCTTGAAATGAAGTGTTGAACTAAATAAGGTGGACATAAAAATGTATAATGGTTATGACTCAGTTTAATTAATGATGGAAATATTTAAACAATTATATATTAACATAAAAATAATTATACTCTGTGATTATACATATATATTATGACTTTTTTAAGTGCACTACTTTATGTGAGCGATATAATACATCATTCAGAACCAGCCAATAACATCACAACTTTTAAGCCTCTTTATATCTTGTTATTTACATCAGGGTTTTTTCTTAACCAGGATAGATTATAGATCTGCAATCACAAACTCATTCTTTTCAATGGATTATTTTATTTTTAGAGGGCCACATTAAAATCAATGCTTATGGAAAAAAAAAAATTTTTCATGTAATACATACTCTGAAGAATTATATTAACTATTTACATTTTAAAAGTAACAATAAGTCAATTCAATAAGACAAATGTTTTAATCAAAAATATTTTTAGCCATTTATATAGTTTGCCTCAGTTGAAGTACAAAAGTACTGATTCTATTGATTAGAATTAAAGCAAATGTACTAGATATTTATAGAAAGATTCAATATTAATGATGAAACCATTTGTTATTTCAGTTACTCCTCACTTAACGACCAAGTTCCAGTCCCATGATTTAGTCGATAAATGAGTAACTTATTCGTATATATTTAGAAAATATTGGAGATAAATTTTAACTTAAAAATTTATCAAAAAAATTGATATGACTATAACATCGGTTATCCAATCAGTCAAATAAATATTCAACTATAGGATATTTTTTATTTCCCACTACTGTGCAATGTATTGTGGCAGTTTCCAGAAAAATTCAAAAAATACAAAACAATAGTTTACTATCTTTAACATCATGATTCTATTACATTACTCCAAACTATTTTTTATTTTTGCTTCAAATGCATTTTGGCAAACATGCCCTCTTCAGCTCAGTTCAAAAAATAGTTCCATAAAAATCATCCTTAAAGCTTCATTATCTTACAAATACTTCCAATAAAAACAATCATAACTTTAATTCTCTCCGAAAATTTATATCTTATTTATACACACAGTATTTTTTCATCAGATTTTTGGAATTACAAGTGTAAAGGAACTACATGCAATAGAAGTTGTAAGCAACACATATGGGTGAAAACCAAATTTTCCATTAAAAAAAGTTGTAAGCTCAGACATAAGTTCAAACAGTCATTAAACAGGTACGTTGTTAGGTGAGGAGTATCTATATTGCATTACATGAAAATGACAAATGAGTAAATAAATTTCACATGAACTCATAGTCACAGTTCTGAGAAAGAAGCAGAAGCAGTTTGGATGTTTATTTCATAAGAACTCATAGTCAACAACAAATACTTGCAGATCATATTCACATAGTGAATTAATTCTCAAATCGAAAATCACACTCATTTTTCATATCACCAAAATAAAATTTGTAAATTAATCTCCAATTTTCAATTATTTCTTTTCTTTCAAAAGTAAATGATATAATTGAAAATTGGAGATTAATTTGAAAATTTTATTTTGATGATATGAAAAATGTGTATGATTTTCAATTTGAGAATTAATCTACTACATAAATATGACCTGCAGATAATTACTAGATTAAGTGACAAGAAATGTTTATAGAATTTTTAAAGTAAAATTAAAACATTCATAAAAAATAAACAAAACACACACAGCTTTAATCTCGTAAACAGGTCAGTCCCTATTTATAAGATTAAAATATTCTTGAAAAATATGTGAAAACATCAATACACTGCTCTGAATGGTAATTCTATTTTATTTGTAGTAACAAGAACAATTGAGCAGACCAAAATTACTCTTCACAATAATCTTGGTTCTAGAAGTGATATACATATTCAATTATATTGGAATTATTTCCATATCCATCTGCTTTTATGTGACAGATTTTTAATCACATTACAGCTCAGTGCACTGAGCTGTAGTGATTAAAAATCTGTCGCATAAAAGGAGATGGATATGGAAATAATTCCAATATAATTGATCAAAATTACTCTTATTAAAAATAACTGTTTATTACTTATGGAGTGCTTTTGGCCTTACAGCCATCATCAGCATAAACAAGAACAAAAAATTATAAAGAATAGAACAATAGAACAAAGGATTGTTCTATTCTTTATAATTTTGTTCTATTGTTCTATTCGTTATAATTTTTTGTTCTTGTTTATGCTGATGATGGCTGTAAGGCCGAAAGCGTTCCATAAGTAATAAATAGTTATTTTTAATGAGAGTAATTTTGGTCTGCTCAATAGTGCTTGTTGCTATGAATGAAAACATCATTATACTCTTGTGTTTGGTGGGCTGTTTGGAGTATCATGATTGCTGCCACCTGGCCAGACAATCAATGCAACTATGTTCTCACAGCAATTGGAACATGTGCATGGAAAACTGTGGATCCAATGCATGTAAATTGCAAAGGTGTCATTATGTTGCAGGACAATGCAAAGCCACATGTTGCTAAGGTCACCTGTGACATCATTATCCAATTTGGTTGGGAAACACTAATGTATTCCCATATTCTTCTGACATTGAACCTTTGGATTACCATCTGTTTCATTTGTTAGATAACTATCTGCAAGGGTGACTGTTCCAAATCCTCAACAGGGTGATACACTGGAAAATTCTTTGGTTCACATTCCTCTGAGTTCTACCACCATGGGATTCTTAGTTTGCTTGAACATTGGAAACAGGTCATTGCTGCTGATGAGGACTATTTCTGATTTTTCAATATATCTTCCTGTTATTACATTTCTCTTTGTAAGGTCAAAATCCAACAGAACTTTATTTGTTGCCTTATATATATTCAATAGTTTTAAATGTTCATCTGATTATGAAGTTATTCAGTGTAATTTTGATTAATTAATTTAGATCAATTAATTTATTAGAAATAAAAATTGAACAATAACTGTGAATTAATCATATGAATCATTCATTTCAAACGTGAAAAATTTACTGCTATGAAAATAAGAATTTTATTTACATTTATTGGTTCTCTATATAAAAAATTTTTTATATTTTACTTTTTATATATTGTCTTAAACTAATAAAGGTTCAAAACAGACTGCACAATAACTTAAAATTATAATTAAATATACTCAGAAGCCCTCTAGCAGTCAGAAGATTTTATTCAGAAATGTTTTCAACGCTCTTGGCTTCTTCATCAACTACATCAGGACGAAGACGCCAAGAGTGTTGAAAATGTTTCTGAATAAAATCTTTTGACTGCTAGAGGGCTTCTAAGTATATTTAATTGTCTTAAACTTATTTATGTTTTTATAAAATTACAATACTAAAATAAAAAATTATTTTTATTAGTATTTTAGTTTTGAATCATATCCATAAAAACTTGAAAATTGGACTAATTCTTTTAAATTATAGTTTTTCTAAAGTTCAAGTAATTGTTTAATATTTAACTGAAATTTATATTTTATGTAAATTTCTATATTTTGAGCCTGGAATTTGGATAAATACAAAAATATATTCCAATAATTTTAAATCTAAAACTGAAAATATTTATTTTTTAATTAAGTTTAACTAATAAAATATTTATAAATTTTAATTCATTTATAAAGTTGGTGTAGTTCAATGAAATTGAGACTGCATACTTCAAATAAATATTCCTCTCTCATATTTCCTAATTACATTTATAGTGTGTATTCAGACTATTATTAATGATAATTTTCCAATGCTTCAATTGTTATTTTTTCATATTTGAGTAGAAGTTCTATATAAAAATTCACACAAACACACACACAAATTGGGATTACAGCAGAACTCCATTTGTATGTTTCTCACTTCTATGTTTTTTGCACTTGTACATTGTGTTTTCTACACTCTTTTGATTTTTGCATGTAAAAATCATTCCACTTGCATGTTTTCTATTTATATGTCTTCGCATTTGTATGCTATTATTTTTATTCCCCCAGAGTTGTTTTGTCGCACTTATATATAAAATAGAATTACAAGAAATCTTATCATATTTCAGAGGGAATTGATTTTGTTAGTTTTGTTGATTGTGATGCTGGTGTTGCCATATGTTGTGTGCAGAGTGATAATGATATAATTATGGAAGTTGTACCACCATCAGTTGAAAATATCCAAGCCTGGATAGTTGATCCAGTTCTGTACAGTCTGACAGGTCTCCATAAATATCTTGACTTGTGATAAAGAATAACATAGAATATTATAACTAGTTATTGATTAGTGAATGATTGAGAACTGATATTAAAAAACTAATCATGGGCCTGACACTGTGAATTCTAAACCTTTTATTAGAAGATAATTTTCTTTATCTAAAAGGGATGATTATAACTGCCATGTAATCAGGACTTCAAACCAGAACCAAATCAAAAACTGAAAAAAAAAAGTTTTCTCTGGAACATAAAAACTGGAGCTGAACTGGAAAAAAAAATTGATTTTATTTTGTTTTTGAGATGGTACATAATCATGATGCACATGCATGTTAGCCTCATCTCATTTTCCACTCCAGAGGTTGTCAGGAGTCAGTTCACCATGAGTTGAAGCAAATAATGTCTAATCTGTTCTGTGATGAGACTTGTTTCTGTACTTGTGAAATCTACAGTGTATCTTCATGTCTTCAGTCTTTCATAGCCACGATTCGTAAACAAATGACTTGCTGTGAACACAGGCAGTAAACTTTGATATACATTAATATGACCTTCCATATGCAGAATTTAAGGTTCAGTTTAAAATTAAAATTTTTGATCAGTGGTTTAGTACTGATATCTTGATTTGCTATTAAATTCGCTTAGATTTATGAAATTGTAAAACATGTAATCATCAGTGTGCTATCATTTTATGTATATTTATTATAAAAAGAATGTAATAAAATGTTTTGAATTATTATAGAAACTTTATTTTTAATTGAAATAAAAATGTATAAAAAAATTTTAAAAATTGATCCTCGGAACTGAATTGAAAAACGAAAAAACTAATTTTTCCAGAATGAAAACCAGAACCATTTTTTAACTAAACCAGAATAAAAACTGGAATGAAAAAAATAATGGTTTGAAGCTCTGCATGTAACGTTTAGAATTTAATCATGCCTTTGTTTCATTTCATTCCTTATTGAACAATATAATAATATTTACATAAAATAAATTATCAAATATTCTCTTCTAATGCCTGAATTTAGAATCTTAACTCTGAGATTTTAATTTCAGTTAAAGTTTTAATTTTCAGGAACCTAGCCTTAATGTTAAATGAAGACCTACTCCCAAGATTTGAAATCAGATATTTTCTTTCATATTAATACTGCTACAAGATGTAATATTATATTTGCTAAAAAATGTTTCGTAATTTACTAAAAATATGATGTAAAAAATTTGGTCCTAATTATTTGCATAAACTGGTCTGTAATTAAAAAAAATATATATATACTAGTACCTACAATGATGTCATCAATAAATTCTGGATTTGCCAATGCAATTCCTTGATATGAATCTATGATCCAATAGTCTGATATATGGAAAGTGTGTTTTTTGAAATTGTGTGTTCTTTATACTTATCAAGATAACATATAGTATTCTAGTAAACATAGTGAGAAATCCATAAATTTTGGATTCTTACACAATGGGTTTGAATTGAATCCCATTATAAGTCAAGGTCTATTTGTATTTTAATGATAGTTCATGAATCTGTAATAAGTAGTAGGCTATACTTTACTATATAAAAATATATATATTGTGCAGGTTCACTATTTCATTTTGTAAATAATATAGGCTTACAGTATTTTATAAGTTTTCTCTCACTTGTCCGTTATAAAATTTGTTATCATATGTATGTGAAATGATTTTGGATTTACAATCAGAATAGCTTGAGATATAACCAAAAATAAGTTGTGAATGTTCTTCTGTTTAAAGTTTTTCTATGTTATAGCCAAAGAGTCAATGATAGCTTTTTGAAGCGTAAACCATTACTCTACATCTTTATTGGACTATTTTGACTTAAATAAAAAATCTTTCTATTGATATAGTACTTGATTTAATTTTTACAATTAGATTAAAGAGAATGTTTTCAAATAAATTTAGTTTCTATCGATAAATATTGGTTAATTGATTTTAAAATTTAAATTTTATAGGTATGCAGAATATTCAATAGTATTTGCTCATCCATGCTGAATAAAGAATTCCATAATTTAAGAGTTTTAATGCAACAACGATTTCAAAGCATTAAATCACAGATGCCTCGGAGAGAATCTGCAAGACGTAAACATCCACTTGCAAGAGAGAGTGATATTATTGAAACTTTACACATGCGTTTAACACTTCTTCAGATGGCTTTTGGTAAACATATTGAAAGGAGACATTGTTGTTTTTTTGCTGGTGAGGTAAGTTTAAATATTAATATTTTAATCTAATATCTTTATTTGATATTTTGGGATTAATTTTATTATTATTGCTAATATTATTATATAATAAACAAAATTGTAAGATATTTCATATTTTTGGAAACATTTTTATTGTTATTATTTTTCCATGATTGAAATAATTTTAATTTTTATTCTAACAAAATTATTTAATTTTATTATTTTTTTATAAATTTGGAAATTTGAATTCCAAATTTATAAAATTAATTAGGAAACAATTGTTTCCTAATTAATTTATGAAAATTAAGATTAATTCTCAAAATATTTGTCTTTTAATATTGAAAATCAGTATTATTAAAAAAAACAAAACTCTAATGCACAGTTATTTTCCTTATCCACTCACATTAATCATAGTATGATATAATGAAATTCCTCTTTATGCCAAACATCAATAGGTTCTATGTATACTAAATTACAAGTGACAATTGAGTAATGAATCAAGAAGAATTCAAAGTCAAAACTCATGGTAGCAATACAAGTAGTTATACATTTCTAAGAAATCAAACAAAAAGTTTTATAACAGGAACATTCTTAATTCTACGATTAAAACTTTAAGAAGATTAAATACAAAGTGCTTTTGATATATTTGCATTTATATTTGTGTACAAAATTTAAAACATAAAAGTACAAAAAACATAAAGAATACCAATGCATATTTAAGGGAAAATGATAAATTTCATTCCATTATATTATTTGATATGAGTAAACAGGAAAGCTAATATTGTACAATAGAACAGTTTTCTTTTACAATAAGATTCTTCAAAATCTAAACTAGCTTACAGGATTTGAAAATTAAATTAAAGTCAAGCCCTATAAGCTAGTTTAGACTTTATTTTAATTTGGAACCTAGTCGTCAATTTGGTTTATAAGATTCTTCCATTATTTTATAGATTTTACTAATTTCATATTGATGATATAACATATTGTGTATTCCATGACTTTACTGTATTTTATATTTTGGAAAGAGATTTTGAACTTATTATATATATATATATATCCTATTTTATTTTTTAATTTGTAACAATCAGCCTTTGAATCTAGTTTATTATAAGATAATCTTTACTGAATGAATTTATTATAAAAAATAACAAAATGTTCCTTACTTGATACTCAACATGCATTTCCAATTCCTTAATTAAATTTAATTTCATGAATGATATACAATACGTTTTTATTCAGTGAAAACCAAATCTGAAAAATTTTTAATCCTTTTAAATGATTAAAAATTCAAAACTTTTTGCCTAATCAAAATGAAATTTAGATTCTTTATTTTGATCAGAATACCAAATAATATAATTTTTAGGAAAATATTCTTTCCTCATTTTCAAACATTAATTGTTTAAGATTAACCCTTAGTGCTCCTTAAAAAATTTATTGTGACCATCCAAAGCTATAGTGTGGTTTTTTAAAAATATGATTTGCTTTTTTGCCGTAACTCTTCTTTGGCTTATTTTATTGAGATGAAAAATTACAATTTTGTAGATGTTGTTATGCTATATTCTGCTTTTTTAGTTTTGAATTATATATAAAAAAAATTTTTTTTTTTAATTCATAAATGCTAAGCTTAATAAGAGGAATATTTTGAATATTTTTGTGAAAAATTTTTTTGCATATTGGCCATGAATTTTTTTGATATATTTATATTCTTTGTTATATTTTCTATCTAAGTGTAATAATTATTTACTGGGTTTGAAAAATTTTTCCAACGAGCTTGTTTATTACTAGCTGTAATTTGAATATTCTATTTTTCAATATCTATGAATAACTAATGCCATCCTTCTGGTGATTGTGTTATGTTGTATTCTTGAATATTATTTTATTTTATATTATCTTTATAATTTGTGTTAGTTTACATTTATTTACTATTTATATGAAAGTTTGTTTATATTTCTCTATAAATCAGCTGTCTGCTTACTCCTGGCCTCTCTGTTGGAATTCATACTAACATTTGATCAACTGCAGTATTCTTTTGTCCAATTCTTTATGCTTTTTGCACTAAATGCATTATCATTTTCTTTTAAAAATGGCAGAACAATAAATTATTTCATTACTCATTATTTATCTAATTTAAACAAAACTATTTCATATTTTATAAAGAAAATATTTAATTCTATAGTCTTCTCCTATTTTAGAAAATGAGAGTTTAATTAGCTGGAGGGGAGAGGAAGTTTGTCTTATTGTCTTTGAATTATTAGGTAGGAAAATAAAGTTATTGAAAAATCAGTGTTATAAAATGCTTATAAATTATATTTTTCAAAATTCCAATAAAATTTTTAAATTTTTGAAAAGTAAAATAAAAATATCAGTTGCTAAATTTTGTCAAACTGTACTTGACATGACATAATTTGCTTGAATAAAGTGCAAGCAGATCAATAGTCTGTCAAGTAATGAATTGGCATTTGAGTACTAAAGGTTAAATTTGCATTATATTTATATTTTTTACTATTGGTATCAGTTTTCATATTTATGTCCAATATCAGATGCTCATTACTAATTTTCAAATGTAATAATTTTTAATTTTGTTTTTATAATTGGTATTTTATGAAGCAAGGATCTATTTTTTGCTGAAATTTACATATATAATAATAATATAACAAATTTTGCTCTCATAATAATTATTTTTGCAACAAATTCTGCAATTAAATTAAAGAACAGAATTACAATCTCTTATTATAAATGATGCTTGTAGATTAATGTTAAGTAAATGATGTATATGATGTGATGAAAATGTGAGAAAAAATTACAAATGAATCAATGATAGGTATAGCAATCTCATATTAAAAAGCAGTATTTTTAATTACCAGAAGTATACAGAAATAATAGTTAAGCAGAAAAGGAAAAAATATGTAAAAACAATAAAAATAACTATCCATTATATATGAATGATGAATCTTCAGACTTCAGTAAATAATATGCAACATGTTGAAAGACAACATTTGTATTTTGTAATTAATAATTATTCTAAATAGTATATGACTTTTATTAAAATTATTCAATGCTATTATCAAATATTTATTAATATCAGATTTATTTATTTTAATGCAGATTCTTGATGAGGTATATAAAATTTTAAGATATGTTAAAAATACTCCCAGTTTGAGTCGTGCCTATAAAGTGACTGATGAACTTTTTGATCTTTCTACAATGGCTATGGAATATTTTAAAGATCATATTGAAAACACACTTCCAGAAATAACGTATTTTGCAACTGATTTTATTGATTATACACCATCCTTATCATGTAAGTTTCTTTTTTTTTGTGTATTTATATATTATAATTTACTAAGTACTAAATGATGATACAATATATATAGATCAACATTTTCCAAACTATATATAGCTGAGGACTGGCTTTTTAATGTATTTGCATAATAGCATTAAAAAGCCAGTCCTCAACTTAAGCTTAAAAATATAATTGCATATGAAAAAACAATAACAGCAATGAATAAATAGTCCTTTTTAATCTTAATTTATATTTGTATATTGCTTGTTGGTTTTAACTATCATATTACTGATACAATATCATTCCATGTAGCATTATTTCTTTTTCTGTCAGAGAACAATGTTACCATAATGTTGTGTAGATACAATCAGCACAATCCATCTAGCTCTGGAGATTTTTGATTTGGCATTTTTGTTAAATTATTTTCTGACATGTAAAATTTGAATTAATTAAATATCCCAATTATTTGTGTAAATCAAGAAATTGTTATTCTTAGAAAAGTATTGTAATACTAAAATAATAATCAAATACAATTAATTGTTTAAAGTTTTCCATAAATATTCTGTTTAGATAGCATCTGTTAATTGAATTAAATGCCTATTTGAAATCTATAAAGTAGCAATATAAATTTTTCTTATTTAACCTAAATAATGAAAATATTGCATCTGTTGTGCTCTAGCCTTTTCTGAAATTGTGTTCAATGATTTCTTCATATATTGGTTTTAATCTATTTTGAAATACTTTGATGAAAATGTTATAGGCATGGTTCAGTAGAGAGATTAGTATGCTCAAACTATTAAAAAGGAGACAGACGGATCTATAGATAGTAGTAGTAATTGCGGTCTTCCATTCATTTGACATAGTACGAGTGTATAGAAATGGATTAAACTTTGTGTACCTTGTCATCTTCCAAACTTTTTAAATTTAAAATGCTTTTAAATATTAATATGTGATATATTATTGATTGTAACTCAATTAAAATAAATTATAAAATAGTGATTAATATTTTTTGTTTATTGTATGAGCAGTAGCAATTTGTGACTAAATCTCCAGTTTATGGAAAATATTTTATGAAATTCAGATGTAGATAATTTTTATTTTCTGGATATAAAATGTAAATATCTACTGTATTTGTAAGTTTCAAATGGAAATATGTTACTTGATTTATTGTGTTTTGCATATTGTTTGTTGAACTTTAACATATTAACTGATCCAAAATGCAAAATTTTGATTTGATTAAAAATTCATGTCAGGATTAAATGATTCATACCAAGATTCCATGAATACACAGTTGTATCAATTTAGAAATATTTAATCCTGAGTTATTATTACATTTTATATTTGTTTGATAGTTTGATTTTATAATCTGTTATAGAAATATTAGACATGATATGAATCAAGTGGTTGACAGAGACTAGTTTCTTTTTAGGCATCTTAGATATTCATATATTCCTTAAAAATTACTCATTTTAATTTTATAATATGAAAATGAGTATCTGTCATCAGTACAGAAATGCACAGGGAATATTTTGATTTTCTATATAATCCAGTTCCAATAAACTAGAAATATTTCTAGTTTATTGGAACTGGATTATATAGAAAATCTCTATTTCTTATAAAGTGATTTTCTGATTCTATAGGTAACATAGATAAACTAGTTCAAAATCACCCAAAGAATAGAACATTTAGGGTCATAAACAAAAAGTTTTGGTTCTTTTGTTAACTGAATCTTAATAGTATATTCATCCTATCCAACTTTAAATTTTCTGAAAGATGAAACCATGACGTTATATGCCAGAAATTTCCTGTAAGTAAACATATACATGTACTCCTCACTTAACGACTGAGTTCTGTTTTCATGACTTGATCGTAGAATGAATTTGGTCGGTAAGCGAGTAACTTGTTCGTATATA